>VUQI01047978.1:5295-17041 GCA_015106735.1 Paratilapia polleni | reverse complement strand
TTATTGCATTTAATGTATTTTAACCATATATGTTACATAAATTTATTACTGAATGTAACACCTGCAAATGTGTAAAGAAATGGCTTTGATTTTGCCAGCCCATCTGATCTCCATGCCACCCTAAGGAAATTTCTGTAGATCCGCCCTTGGTCTACAGTGAAGTGAGTTTTACATCTCCATGAACTGAGAGGGTGCCGACCAAGAAAAAAAATCCCTGAAGAGGTGCAACTTGCTAAGGGACATTTAACCAAATATTAGTGGGGGTGTATGTATATATTTGAACCTGTATATATAATTTGACCCTGTATGGATTAGAGAAAATCCAAAATAAATTCAAACTTGTGCACCCAAGTCATTAAAGATGTATGCTGTACAATCATTCCACCCTGGAAAAAGAACAGGTCAAAGAAATCATTAAAGGCTCAAAATTACCATGGCCTTCATGCCCATGATGAGTGGATGTAAACTTCTGACCACAACTATATTTCACCTTTATCTAAAGATAACTGGAGACTATCCTGTAAATTAATTTTAAGTTAATTTAACGATTAGAGCTAGGAAATGTATATTTACACGGCCACCTACAGTACTGTGCAGAAGTCTTGAGCCACCTCATTTCTTTCTATTTTGCTAGAAAAATGGGTGCAACAATTTATTGAATAGAATGGAAATACAGGATATAAGCCAAAAATAGAGTTTGTATAGTTCTAATGAGCTAATATATGGTATGACCACCTTTATTCTTCAACACAGCCTGAACTCTTAGACAAGGTTTCTTATAATTTCTTTAAGTAGTCTTCAGGAATAGTTCTCCAGGTTTCTTGAAGGACATTCAAAGCTCTTCTTTGGAAGTCGGCTGCCTTTTGTTCTGTTCTCTGTCAAGATGATCCGACACTGCTTTAATAATTTTGAGGTCCGGGCTCTGGGGAGGCCAATCCATGACTGATAGTGTTCCACTGTGTGCTTTTTCTATCCAGGTATGATTTTACTGCATTGGCAGTGTGTTGCCAATGCTTTCCAGATGGTACTGAATGGGGGATCAAAATCTGATGGTACTTTTTCTGCATTGATAATTCCATCGATTTTGACAAGATCTCCAACACCACTGGTTGAAATGCAGCCCCAAACCATGACAGAGCCTCCACCGTGTTTTACAGATGGCTGTAGACACTCACTGTTGTACCTCTCTCCTGACCTCCGTCGTATATATTGATGACGATTTAAACCCAAAATGACATACATACTGATGATGATTTGACCTAAAAATTTTAAATTTGGATTCGTCACTCCATAAGACCTGTTGCCACAGATTTTCAGTCCAGTTCTTGTGCAATTTGGCATACCTCAGCCTTTTCTCTCTGCTTCCCTTCCTTATGAATGGCTAAGTTGTCTGTAATGTGTAGACACAACACTGGTTCATCCCTTGAGTTTGGCGCCTTTTTTATGTTTGAATGATTCATAGGTCAGTGTGAAGTGACATTCCTCTGAAAATGATCAGGTACAAGGACTGCACTGAAAATGAGTGAAAAAGCAGCCAATGTCCAAAGATAAACTTTGAAAGACCTTCAGAAAGCCGGGAGAACTATTGATCAAGAGCACTTTAAAAATTACAAGAAAGTCTGACTCCTTGCAAGCAAAATATAAAGAAATGAGAGGTAGCTCAAGGCATTTGCACAGTACTGTATGAAGTTTTTCATGTGATAGAGAGACCAGAGCAGTTCACATAATACTCTGTACGTGTTACCTTCCAACATGCTAACGTGCATAGCATCATTTGCTCTCTTTGGGACGCTCAGCATCACGTCCAGACCTTCCTTTATCTCGCCTTTTCCCTCCTCACAGCAGGCCAGCAGCTCCTGCATCACATTAACACACACCCAGGTTTATCAGTTTATTTCCGGGAAGAAAAACTGCTTACCTCTGTCTAAGAAACCTCCACACTAAAAAACACATTTCATTTTTTATTATGACAGTATGTGGGATGATTTTAATATTTAAAAAGAAAATATCAAATGGAAATATTATAAAACAGCAGTATGTTTCTCCATATTTAAAATATATTTTTGCAGTTATATTAGAGAATTAAAAAAAGCAAAATGTTATGATAAGCCCATGAAAAACTATGCCAGATATCCCCATAAACCCACCCAAAAACACAAGCAGAATGTCCCCATAAATCCACCGAAAAAAAAAACAAAACAAGCAAAATGTCTCTATATATGTGCCAAAAAACAAGATGTCCTCATAAACTCGCCAGAATAGAAGTCATATGTCCCACCGAAACAAAGCCATTTTTTCCCATAAACCTGCAAAAAACACAAGCCGTATGTCCCCAAAAACAACCCAAATATGCTCATATACATGCCAAAAAAAACAAACAAGCAAGATGTCCTCAAAAACCCACCAAAAAAACAAAATCTCCCCATAAACGTGTTGTAAAAAGCGAACGTGACAACTATAAAACATAAAAACTGATTAAATGGTTCAGAGAAATTTTCTGTCCAATAGAAGGTCACAGTCAAGGTTTTTTCCAAGTGTTTCTATAACCAGTAATAAAAAAAAAAAACATAAAGCTTTTTTGTAAAGTTTTTAATTTTTTGGATTCCAATTTTAAATCCTGCAAATGCTCAAATGCATGTTTAAAATATTTAATTTTACATGATGTAGGACATCCAAACTAAGCTCAAAACCCAGAGGTGGAACATCTATATAAAGACTTTTTTTCCTTAGTTAGCCCAGCCCATCTCCTCGCCTGCTTTCTGGTCATTTTGTGGTCCTTTTTGACTCTAACTGGGACCATAATTTCCAAAATGAACATCATCTTTTATCCAAAAACACTTAAAATTAGTGACTGAGACCATTAACTCATCGGGAAAGTATTTACTGAAGTCAGAGATCAAGTGAGAAGTTTGGAAGTTTTTTCTCATAGGCTTCTATACAATCAGACTTCTTTTTACAACCACAGAAGTCGCCCCCTGCTGGACATTAAAAAAAAAGGCCATTCTGCAGTAGCTTCAATTTGTATATACTGTACGTATTTCTCTGCTGGTCTGGTGTGACGGGTTAAAAAATTTGAGAAATAGCTAACACATCACCCTGAACACACAAAGAGGCAACATAAAAAAATGAAGCTAGTCTAAAGGGGTTACGTGTTCAGCCTCCTGCTGCTGCTGAGTTACAACAAAGTTTTCCAACTGACTTGAAGTCCTTTTCATTCATTATTCCAGGCACACACGCTGTGTCCTCTGGGCTCCATACAGAGTATTCGGGATTGAAAGCTGTGCTCAGAAAAAAATCCTCTGAGGCGCCGTGTTTTCCAAACAGCCAGAGGGATGAAACATTTCCGAGTCTTCCTCTAAATTTAACAGCCCTCTAAACAAAAACAGTTTGGCGCTCTGTGGGAAACACTTCACTCTCCTGTGTTTTGAATGTGGGGGAATAATAAAAGAAATTCATGGCGTACCTTGAGCAGCAGCTGGTATTTGGTGATCCTCTGAACAGGCTTGATGAGAGCCGAGGAGATGGAGTTTGCTAGACCATGTCTTCTCTGGACCTCCTGTACATACAAAATAAACTGTTAGAGATCATATAAAAGATCATTAATCAAGCTGTAAACCAGTCCATTAAAATTCAAACCACAGGGCTGGGAGCTTCTACCAATCCTTAAATGTTTATCAGTGACTAACAGGAAGAGCCGAAGAAAACACTTTATTTTATGGTCCCATAATTTCCTTTTTATTTTCTTGAACAAAAGATGTTTACCAGTTATGTTTCATATACTAGCACTCATTTTTTTATGCTCCTCTTATTTTGGTATTATGGGGAAAACTAAACCAAGCAAATAGTTGTTGTTACTAAAGAACTGGTGTTTTGGGGGCTTGAAAAATGGATTCATTAAAGTTCAATATACTGAGATAGCCCAAATTTGGCCCATATTTGCAGTTTTCTTTGGGCCACATTTAGCCTTTTCTGATGGTGTTATCTCAGGGTGAGTCTGGCTGCCTCAATCCAGTCACAAGTCCATCTTATTTGGGCCCAATGTCAGGTGTGTTGTGGCATTTGGATGATTGGTAACCGACACAACATTTGCCACGACCATAACTCAGCCAAAAGTAGCCCAGATTAGACCCATGTCTGGTATCTAGGATATCTGTACCTCAACTGTAGACTGGGTATATGTCAGCACTGTTGTCAGGACAGGTTGTTCAGATGGCAAAAATCTGGGACAATTTGAATGTCCTTCCAACCGTGTTAACCTCGTAACATCCACCAGCTCACTGGTGAAGAATTTAGGGGTAGGGTTACACTGCCTTTTAGAAACATGCTAAACGAGTGTAGTTTCAGAAAGTAGAAGATGGGACCTTTCGAATCAAGTCTGTTTCGTGAATTCTGGCAGCTCTAAGATTTCCATTTGAGTATGCCCAGTTGGTGAAAATTCCTTATAGGGGGGTAGATGTGAACTGAACACTGACCCTAAACAGGTTGCAGGAGACGTGGCGGATATTGTTATAAAAAATATGTTGCTTTTATCAAAGTTTTTCCAAGCTTTTCTTCTGCAGTTTGATCCACATGAGGAACTGTATTGTCTGGTGGACATTCAGTAAGCAGGTCTTGTATCTCTTTGGATGGGCAGATTGGTTTTACCAGTTTAGTTTCAGTTTTTGTGGCATTCAGTGTCAACACAAATTTCCATCCCACAAGTATCACTGCCTGCTGAAGAACTTGGACTCTACCTCATCTGCGAAATCGTACTACATCATTTGGGAATTCAAAGAAATGGACTTGTTGACTTTAGCTTGAAATAGGTCAAGAAAAAATAGAAAAGTCATGGACTTTTGCCTCTGTCACCCGTTGTTTCCTTGTAGGTATTTAGGTTTTCATTTAGGTCAACAAGCAGAAAGGACTGGTGCTTTGATTGACAGAGGCAAGTGTATTTAAACATCCACAGCTGTACAAACCCAGTTGAGCACTGCATTCACACGTACATTTTGTACTCTCAATGTTCACAGCTGAATATTTGGAATCACTTTGAGCTGAGGACTGCATCAACTACTGAAATCAAAACTGGTTTTTAGTGATAAAACTCTCCTGTATTTTGAAAATATGGGACCTGATAAATCAAGTGCCTCACAACTAAAATATTAGCTGTTAATAAGTAAAATGACCTCAAAGAATGCCACGCCGTGTTGTTGGATCAGTAAACTGGAGTCTGGTTTGTTCCTGCAGTACGTCACATACATGTGGAACTTATCAGCCTGAGAAGGAAATAAACACACAAATTAAACTGGAGTATTTTAGTCAGTTCTGTAGTTTTTTTTGGTTTTAATATATATGTATAGAAATTTTAAAAATGCACCCAGGTAACAAAGCAGTGTCCAACATCCTCAGGAAGCTGTTCGTAGTTTTCAAGCTCCTTCAGAAAAATACTGCAAAACACAACAAAGTACTCCATTAATACCCAGAAAACAATACAGTATATCTGCAGTACTCTCGAAGAAGTCCATGTTACATATTTTCCAGTACTTGTTGAATAAATCCTAGATTTCCTGAAAGTTTACTACTGTAGTACATACTGCAGGGTTTTTTTTAAAATATATTTTCAATACATCATGGCAAACCTAGAAAAACTACTTGCATTTCTATTCAAATTAATTCAATTCAATTTTATTTATATAGCGCCAAATCACTACAACAGTCACCTCAAGGCGCTTTATATTTTAGGGTAAAGACCCTACAAATTAGACAGAAAACCCCAACAGTCAGACGACCCCCTATGAGCAAGCACTTGGTGACAGTGGGAAGGAAAAACTCCCTTTTAACAGGAAGAAACCTCCGACAGAACCAGGCTCAGGGAGGGGGTCGCATGTGTACCACTGTACATCTATTATAATATTCTTTTAGGGCCAGTTATGGTCCTGTATGGTACTGTAGTTCGGAGGGGTTTCCAACTCTTGTGGAACTCGCCGATGTCCTGGATGTTTCCTACTTTAGTACGTGCATTGTTGTATTGCAGTATATTTAGCATATATTTAGCAGTACCTCTAAAACCTGTATGTCTCTTAGGTGTTTTGTAGATAGATGTAGATATCTTGGCTCTTTCAAACTGTACTACATGCACTTTAGCATATGCAGTATATTTAGCAGTACCTGCTATTTAACTTGTAGACATCTGGAATGTTTCCTTCACAAGTACATGTGATGAGGTATTGCAGTATTTAGCAGTACCTGTTGTGGAACTCGTAGATGTCCTGAATGTTTCCAAACACAATGTCGTCCTTGTTTGCAAGCCCAGGCGGGACATCCTCTGAGCCGCTGGTCATCTCCCACAGATATGTCTGCATCAGGTAACAGTATTACCAACAGGAAGTACAATGCATTGTGATTCAGTACTATGCGGTGCCATGTCTGGTAATTTTTCTGTCTGAATCTATGAATTTTAAAAAATATACCTCAATACACTCCTGCAGATCTCTGACGTAGACCCTCTCCGTCTGAAGGAGCTCAGCCATGATGTACCTGAGGACACACACAAGTGTTATCACAATATTGCAGTGGTACTGCTACTAGCAGTACTAATACTAACGGTACTCACTCTTTCTTGCGGGCGGAGCGCCTCTTCTCATCGCTGACCTGGTGGCTCGGGTCGGACAGGTTGACCTCGGGGTCAGAGTCGGACAGACTGTTGGGGATCAGCTCCAGCTCCAAATCCTTATTGTCCTGACAGGGACACTGAACAATGTAAACTCATAAAACTACGTTTATATTCACATCTTTTTCAAGTTTTACTATTTACAAAAATAGAATAGCAAGTCTAGACTTCTAACTTCACATATTTGCTGCTTATATGTTACTAATGATTCAAGAGGCTGCATTTGTATGATACAGATCATCTCATGAGCAACTTGTTTAGCATGGAAATAAACTGTAGATGCTAAGGTTCACACACCAGTAAATATTTATGTTTTTATTATAAAAAAATACGAAGAATCACATTCACCCAGTCCCTCACTCTAGAAATGCCTCTTTGGAGGTAGTTTCTTAACAAACATATATTAATTTTCAAACATGGTCCTTTATCAGAGTTCTTTCTCCACAATGAGGACTTGTATCTTTTACCTGTGAGCAGCCTCCTAGCGCTGTCTCCAACAGGTGGCGGTACTGCCCCATCCTGACGGTGAAGTCACGGTAGCGCTTGTCCACCGTAGAAACACAGCGGCGGAGCTCGGTGCGGTGGGCGTGCCCTTTAGCCAGCATGCTCTCAGCCAGCTGGATCAGCAGGTGAACCTTTTCCTGCGTATGCTGACAGATGTTAGGTCATGTTTTAGTTAAATTAAACCTCACTATAACACATGATCTGTCACTTAGTTCATTTTCATGCTCATTTTATTACTTTTCCTGATTTTAATCATATTCAGGATACAAAATGGAGCACAGGAAAATTATAATATCCATAAAATTGGTAAATCCAACTGATTTTCTGCATCATTTTTGGGTCGCTCTCCGCCTCACAGTGGTCTCTTTGTAGCTGCTCAGCATCTCTTTGATCACATTGTGTCTCTTAGTGGTTGTTTTGCTTCTCATAGTGGTCATTTGTGTGTCTTTATGGGATTTTTTGCATCTCTTTTATCATTTTGTGTTTTTTGGTTGGTGCTTTGCATCTCTTGTATTAGTTTTGGATTCCTTAGATGTCATTTTTCATTCCTCGGTGGTTGTTTTGTGTCTTTTTTTGTGCAAAACAAGCCAACACTGAAGGGCCAAAACCTCATCTATTAAGACTTAAAGTCTGCATTATAAAGGCATGTGGCCTCTTTGACTGACAGATGGATGGGGACACAGGCGGCCTTAGTTCCTAGCTGTTTGCTGCTATGTTTTTGCTTTTTCAAGCAACCAAATACTAACAGTCTATTCAAACAGATGCTCTGGCCAAAGGGTCAATGGCCTCTGAGCGTGTGCATCATAAGGCTGGTCAGCAATCCAAACACGAGCCCAGACTACATTAACTAATTAATTATGTTACTAGGAAGTACTGTTTTGTACAGTTAGAAATTTTAGATAGAAATGTGATACAAATATCAATAAATCTCTCCCTGCAGGCTTAATAAACTGAAGTTTTCCATCTGTTTTTGATATTGAAAAACATCTCTAATGCCTTTTAAATCCTAAATCTTCGTGAATTCTGCAGAGACCATGAAAAAAAAACACACCTTGGCAGAAATGCAGAACTCTCTGTGTTGGTTTAGCAGTTCTTGCGTCTCAGCCACTGTTGCTCCAGGTGAGGTGTGTGTGGCCAGGTAGTGGTCACCTGACTGTTGCAGCCAATCCAGAGCCTGCAATGAAAGGACACTTTAGGACACATGTATTACCCCAAATGACAGCCAGCATTTAGCAGAATATACTCTTTAGATTCAGAAAATTATGCCCTTTTTTGACAAATTTGCAAAAAGCAGGACGTCTCTTTTCATTATTAATTAATGTGCTGATTGTTCTCTCAATTAATTGATTAGTAATTTGGCTTATAAAAAATTCAGAAAACATAGAAAAATGTGTTATTAAATTGCAACAACAATTCAAACGCCAAAATATTTAATTTACTATCATGTAATATCGAAAAAGGAAGCAACTTTGCACGTTTAACAATAAACAGGCATCAGATATTTTACACTTTTCCTCTAAAAATGTCTTAAACACCTGAGGTGACTTTCTTTTCACCAACCCATTGTTCCATCATGATTGTATATCATCTTTTTTTGTTAATTTAATTAATGAAATATAGAATAAATAGAGAATAAATACCAGTGTTAAAAATTTAGTAGACGGCATCTACCTGCTGGGCGTGACTCTGGAACATCAGATACTGCTGGCATTGATCCAGTCTACGTTTCTTTAAAGTCCAGAAATGAAGAACTCTGTTTTCTCTCTGGAGCAGCTCACTGAGGATACCTGAGCACACAGACACATCTGGATAAGTCAAATTAGCACTATAAAGTCCATAAATGTAAAAGCCAATTAACTGTGGCATTCCTCAGGGATCCATCCCCGCTCCACTGTACTTTTTTATTTACATGAATACATACTTGTGTATTTCTCAATGTGTATGTGTTTGTTCACCTTTGACCTGTTGTTCCGGCACCCTGGAGTGCCCGGTGACCTCTGTAACCCCCGTTACCCCCGAAACAGTGACGCTGTGGCCGGAGATGTTCGCCATGGTGACGCTGTTGCGGTGAATGTACTTAAGGAAAACTTCTGCGTTCCGTCTGGCCAGAGTGCAGGCCTGTCACCACAGATGTACAACACCAAAGACGTTATCAGAGAGAGACATGGCACTTGAACAATCCTGAACAGAAATTTAGTAATAATCTATAATCCCACCCCTACTCCCAAAGAGCCAATCAAAAGCTGAACTGGGAAATTTATGAGCCAGTCGTGTTGATGCACAGTAGAGATTCGTGACAGTTTGAGCTGCTGGTGGCAGACATATCTACTCGTTATCATACTAACGAAGTAGGTAAATGTACCTTTTTACTTTTTCATGGGATATTGTATCCAAAATCAAACACTGAGTAGTTTCAGTGAAATTTAATTTGATTTTCTCCCGACTCATTTAGATAGAGATTTAAAAATAACTGCCCCAAAGCGTTACCAAGATGGATGTCTAGTGGCGAGACTTGCTCATAGAAGGGCTTTGATAATGTTTGTACCATGGCCACAGAGTATATAACTTTTAGAAATGCTTTTGAGGTTGTCAAATAGACAAATTGGGACTGTTCAAGTTGGATATTTGGGACTGTTTAAAACTAATACAATCAATGAGAATTTTCCATAGCTACCGAACAAGAAAAACAGTTCAAAATATTTAAAATTATTCAGCTGTATTCAAGATATTTATTAATAAGACATGTAGGTCCATTAACAATGTAAAACATTAGTAATGTTCAGCTTCTATTTCAGAGTTTGTGGTGGTTTTCCACCACTCCTCACCTTCAGGAATGCCTCCTTCTGCTCCATGTGTTTGTTGATGAGCGGCAGCAGCTGCTCCGGCTGTCTTTCTCCTCCTCCACACCAGTCCTCCTCCCTGCGGTACTCCTGCTCCAGACTCTCCAGGACGCCACATACCTGGAAACAGCCAGGTACACACATGAAGAAACACACTTTCAGTGCGGCTGTCTAGCACCACCTGGAGTGTTAAATAATGCATCGACTAACCAGGAACACAAAGCAAAAGACCAGTGATACAGATGATAGCTGTTACAGTGCAGATAGGGAAGGCCATTTCAAGCAAAGGAAATTTTACATATTCCCTGCAAACTCTTTCACTCTTCTTGAAAGAACATCCCAAACCACTCTCAAATGACACAGTCATGTGTGCTACTAGCTTTACCTACATACATACATCCTACCAGGTGCCAGTAAAAACAAGGGAAAATATATATTTTAAGACAAAAAACAGTCAGAAACTATTAAATTAAAAAAAGTAATTTAATAACCATTCAAATATTCAAAAATAATGACCATCCCTGGTGCTGGTACCCAGCTTTGCTCCTAATTTCGCCCTGTGGTCACTGGCAGTTTTGCAACTTAGATCTTCATTAAGTCCTGTTAACAGGACACCTATAAGTGCGAACAAGGTAAGTTGTTACTCTTTTTACTCTGAATTTTAAATCCCTGGAGGATTCATTTCCATAACCTAAAAAGCAAGTTTTACTCATTATGTAAAGTCAACGTGTTTTGCAGTTAGTTTGATTTTTAAAATACTTACAAATAAAAAAAAACTCAATTTTTTTTATTTAGGATATTTGATTGTAATATATTGTGAGTTAAGTGCTTGGCACCCTTTGTTAACCAGGTACAGTTACAGTCAGTCAGCGTTACCTGCTGTGACGTCCTGTAGAAGGCGGCGGATGCGTTGACTAATTTAAGCCTGTCCTCAATCCTCAGCATCAGAGTCTGCCAGTGCAGCGCCACCGTCTGGGCACAAGACCTCACTGCATCTGGGTCATAGTGACCTGACCTGAGGGGCAAAGGGCAGAGGTCACATGACTGGGAATGTGTTTCTGTATCTTGGGAATGTCTTGGCCTCAGTCAGAAAGAATGAATAATTAAACAGTCAAATGTTTAGGAAGTGTAACGTTTTCATCGTTTAACTTTAACTGTCAGTACTGAAATTTATGAAAACGGTTCTTTAACATTTTGGAAAATGTTAGCTCTCGCTAAAGAGACAGTACCACAAGCTGACAAATGATTTTTACCTGTAAAGGTGTTTGAATTTGAGATCAAAACGTGATGAGACAAACGTACCTTCTGGCTTTTGCTTTGATTTCACACTTACTGCAGATAAGTTTTCATTTATGCAAATATTGTAAAATTGAATATATTTTTATGTATTAAAGTATGTTAACAGTAGATACACAGGTTTATATAACAAAAAGAAAAGTTTTAAGCCTAATCTTAAAAGTAGAGAGGGTGTCTGTCTCCCGAATCCAAACTGGGAGCTGGTGCCACAAGTAAGCCTGCAGTCTGAGAGCGACGTGCTCTATTGGGATAGTATGGTACTATGAGGTCTTTAAGATATGATGGGGCCTGATTTTTCAAGACTGTGAATGTGAGGAGAAGGATTTTAAATTCAATTCTGGATTTAACTGGTAGCCAATGAAGAGAAGCTAATATGGGAGAAATATGGTCTCTCTTTCTAGTCCCTGTCAGTACTCTCGCTGCAGCATTCTGGATTAACTGAAGGCTTTTCAGGGAG
>VUQI01047958.1:0-10971 GCA_015106735.1 Paratilapia polleni | reverse complement strand
TCACTGAAAGAATCCTGAATTGAAAGCTATGAGAGGATGCCACAGCGAGAGTACTGACAGGGACTAGAAAGAGAGACCATATTTCTCCCATGTTAGCTTCTCTTCATTGGCTACCTGTTTAATCCAGAATCGAATTTAAAATACCTCTTACATTCAAAATCTTAAAAAAATCAGGCCCCATCATATCTTAAAGACCTCATAGTACCATACTATCCCAATAGAGCACTTGGCTCTCAGACTGCAGGCTTACTTGTGGTTCCTAGGGTATTTAGAAGTAGAATGGGAGGCAGAGCCTTCAGCTTTCAGGCCCCTCTCCTGTGGAACCAGCTCCCAGTTTGGATTCAGGAGACAGACACCCTCTCTACTTTTAAGATTAGGCTTAAAACTTTCCTTTTTGATAGAGCTTATAGTTAGGGCTGGATCAGTTGGCCCTGACCCATCCCTTAGTTAAGCTGCAATAGGCTCAGGCTGCTGACTTCTATTGGTTATATTTTGGAAGGAAGTAGTTCTCTATATTTGGGCGAAAAACACTTTAGTGACCGTAGTAATGCAAGTAATTCCAAGCGAATCTACAACTTCCCATTTGGTCTGAATACACCATTTCATCTTCAGCATCTAGCTTAAACATTAATAACTAAACTGGCCATCATGCATAGAACCGTATAGCTGTAAAGCTATTGTGAAGTCAACCTTCATGTCTGTCATTGACTATAGAGATATTCAGTACTGTCATGCAGAACAAACACTACCACAGCAGTTAAAGCCTCTATGTCAAAGTGCACTACACTTTATTGCTAATGAGAAATTTCACACATACTACTGTTCTCTGTATGAAATGGTCAGATGGACTTTTACCCTCAAGAAGAAACAGCCATCTCACATTCTTCATTTATAAAGTGCCATTATTAAAGCTTCCAAAGTACCACATCTCTCCTCTCTTATATCTTGTAGCTGCAATTCATGGCTGAATAAATAATTAACGTCTGATATTCCCCTTGTACACACCAACCTCGGAAGACTTCAGATTCTATGCACCTTGTCAGTGGAGTAAACTGCAAACCTCCAAATAGACTGCCTCATTGGACTTAAAGCTTTATTAACCGATGCTTCATTTATGATTCCTGCAACATTTTTAAACCTTGTGACATCCAACAGGTCACCGACGACCCATCTAGGGTTAGGGTTGGGTTTTGTTTTGGCTGCATACTAAATAAGCAAATTTTCAAGAACTAGAAGATGTTACCTGGGGTAAGGGGTGGACGTTAATCAAACCCCAATCCTAGATGGGTCACCAGTGAGGCCAGGTTCAGGATTTATGGTTTGTTGTGTTGCTTCTGTCTGCTGATTGGGTTATTGTGAAGATTCTTGTGTTTCTTGTAATCCAATTTTCACTCGCACTTGACATCCAATAAATATATTTGGATGGAAATATATTTATTTTGAATCATCTCCACACAAAGACAGATCACGTAAAATCCCATGTTAACCTTTTCATTAAAAAAAAAAAAAGGAGAACATACTACGAGTTCATTTCCTGTGAGTAACAATCACATTTCCTGCAAATCTTTCTGTAGGTGAAGCATGTAGGCCATCTTCAGCATCAGTAAATACGGCAAAATACAGCAACTTCAGGAAGTTTAATTCAGGGCGTTATGCAGCAGGAAACCTGCAGCATCAATCAAATATTAACATGCATTGTTTAGCCACTCAATCGGCAACTCAGCTCAGTTTTACACAGAAAACCCATAAAAATGTTGAACTTTGATGATTAAGGGAAGTTGTCACTCAGATGTCTTAAGTCAGGGAAACAGAATCTGCTCCTCCTGCTGAATTTCCCTTCCTGCAGTGAAGTTGACACTAGTTTCTCGGTTTTGGAGACAAAATTTCACTACTGTAGGCAGCGAGAAATAAACATTACTGCACTGCTCTGAGTCTATATTCAACTAATTTAATGTGTTTTAAAGTGTGCACCAGATTGTTAGCTGCTGAGTGAAGAACACCCTTGTTTACTATGTTTTCTGAATGTACTCCTATTACAGGAACACACAGCAAACAGAATCTAATGAGCTTCCCTGGAGGCGCGCACACACACACACACCTCCCACACAGAGCCAACACAAGGCCACAACATAAAACCACAGATATATAGTCCTATTCACTGGAGAGATGAGAGATGGAAAGAGACGAGCAGAGAGAGAGTGTGTTTGTGTGTGTGTGTGTGTTGAATTAAAGCCTTTGGCTTCTCAGTTTGTCCTTTACATGCCCCCATCCTTCATCAGCAGAGCAAAGCCTGGACTCTGGGGATCATAGATATTTTACAAGATAAATCACTCCGATACGGACTGACCCGCCTATCGGTCTGTAAAACGAGTCACTTTCTGCACACTGGCGTGTTACCATGGCAGCCAGAACCTACTGTACACCTAAGTGCAAATAAGACTTATTTGTATGCACTTTGTTCCCACTCCTGTAACACTTGTAATGCCTGGTGATGTACATATTTATTGTCAATAAATCACAAGGAAAAAGCAAAACCCAAGCTGAATGTATCAAAGTCTTAAATGTCTTACCCCTTTGAGCCACGAAACTCCAATGTCACAAACGATAACATTACATACATTTCCATGAGCACAAAAGCTGTTGAATATAGTGCTAAAAGGGCACAAAATTCACAGGGTTTCTTTTTATCTGTTACCTCTTCCAAGGAGGTTAAGCAACCGGCTTTGTTTGTCTACTTGTTTGCTCATCAGCAAAAGAACTGAAAAAGTCAAATGGTAAACGGACTGGTAAGCTTTCTTTACTCTTACTGAGCATTCAAAGCACTTCTACACTACAAGCCACATTCACCCATTCATGCACACATTCATAAAGCACTTTATTATATGCCCTTGAAGTAGTTTCACATTTTTTTTTAAAAAAATATCATGTCTTCACTCATACACTCATGGATTCACTAGGAGTAATTTGGGGTTCATTCTCTTGCCCAAGGACTTTGACATGTGGGCTGGAGGAGCTGGGGATCAAACTTCTGACCTTCCAATTGGTAGATGACCCGCTCTCCAACGGGTATGTTCTGAGCCTCAGTTATGGACAGATTTGCATTAAATTCTACCAGAATTGGGGCTTGGCCCAACCTAGAGGGGATCTGGATTAATGTCCACATTATCCAACAGACTTTAGCTTCCTTTGTTGTGCCGTCACCATGTTACCATTTTCATATGTCCATTTTTTCTCCAAAGATGGAGCCTCGGCTCCACTGTATGGGGAGAACTGGAAGTCCATTGTCTGGCTGGTTTGCTTGGGAGGATAGGTGAGACTGATGCCTGCATTCTCCAGAAGACTTGAGCAAAAGACCTGAGCTTCTTGAGTCACTTTTTATGTTCTTTTGAGACGTTAATCCAGATCTGGATCTAGTTACCGGAATTTCTGAAAGGACTCTTTAACATTGCTAGTTAAATATCAAAATAAAGGAGACACTGGGCCTCATACAATAAAAAGTCAGTTTTATATTTGTTTTTAGTGTCCAAGGTACCCCCCAAAGGGCAAGCCAAAATTTCAAGGCACACTTGTACTAATATGTCAGACTTCTCAGTTTTTCTTTGGTTCATTTTATCAGACAAAGGAACCTTTGACAGCCCATTTGTGGGATCTAATTTTAGCACGTTACTTGCAATTTTGTCCATGAGTGTTGCCATGTACCTCAGCTCCATCGTCTTTATCAGACCTTTCACACCATCCAACAATCTTGCTGGTTCTATTTCAGATCCATCGCTATTGCGTAATACGCCAGTTTTCTTTCAGAAGTGATGTTTGGTTTCCTAAAGCCTCTTTAGCTGGCTTAGCACCATGTTTGCATTAGCCAACTTCTTCCAACAGATGAAGTACTCAGGCTGAGAGATGATAATTTTATGTGGTGGGTATGTGGTATATGAACTAGTGGTTAGTTGTGGTTGGCTCATTATGAAAAAGTGGTCAGTTTTCCACTTTATTATCTTTCGCCCCATCGATCAGGGCCTGTCCTGCTCTCACTCTCTTTCTAAAGGCTCAGACACACTAGAGTAAAAATAGGATGGCAGAAAAAAGAAAAAAGTCTGTGGTTGCCTGGTGAATGCACTGATTTTTTTTTTTTTTTGCATTCAGCGACCGATTGTGAGTAGTTGCAAAAAACAACTGGTTCCCCAGAGGTTAAATATGCAACACTCTCAACCTCTGAGCAAACCCTTTTAATCGCAAGGAGAGTGCACAGGTCACCTGCTGAGAGGCAACCTTTCTCCAAACAATAGCCGTCTGACTCGGACCGACTGCAATGACACTCAGACAGACTGGCAGGTTTGCAAATAACTACCATCTAATTTATAAATGCAGACAGATTGGTGTGTGAGGGGTGTTTGTTCTATCCCGTCTCCCATGCTCCCGTCTCCCAGACCCTGGTTCTGTCGGAGGTTTCTTCCTGTTAAAAGGGAGTTTTTCCTTCCCATTGTCACCTAGTGCTTGCTCATAGGGGGTTGTTAGACTGTTGGGGTTTTCTCGCTAATACTGTAGGGTCTTTACCTTGCAGTATAAAGCACCTTGAGATGACTGTTGTTGTGATTTGGTGCTACATGAATAAACTTGAATTTAACTGAATTGATAAACGCAGATTGCCAACACATTGCAATCAGTTTGAGTCAGCCTGTGCTGATGAGTACAACTCGTCTCTGCAATAGCGGACTCAACACAGCTGGTTGCCAACTGGTTGTATTGTGGTTATATTCTGATATAACACCAAGGCTGCAGAGCACCTACGTCACTGTTTGTGGAGAAATTTCTGAATTTCTGTTTCCAATCTATGAGGCTCTGGCTGGACTCTGACTCTTTAAGTAGTTAATGTGAATTTCTGTTTAATGTGACAGATTCACTATTTTTTGCCAATTTATCACAAACAGATTACATGTAGTTTCCAACTTGACCCCATTCAATCGCAGACTCACAGCAAACTGACTTCATCTCATTGTTGTTTTATTGCCGTCTTGATGCACTAAAGTTGCTTTGCAGATGGCAACTGACAGTGAGTGGTCAGAGACCTGGTCCCCATCTTTGAAACAACCATTTCAAAGACAACGAGGCTGCAAGTTTGTTGCAGTTGGCCACAGTAATTGTGGTCATCTCAAACCAATGTTTTCCCTCGTGTGCCTGTAGCATGAGGGTGAGTCTAAACAATGTTCAGAGGAAGCCAATTTCTGCTGCTTATATCTGCATTTTAATCCTTCAGTCACTACCCACAGCTCGTTGACGTAGGTGAGGGCAGGAACATAGACTGATCAATAAATCGACAGCTTTGCTTTCGCTCTCTCTTTTTACCACAATAGACCAGTACAGCGTCAGGGTCACTGCAAATGCTGCACCAAACCATCTGTCAACCTCCTGCTCCTTTCTTCCTCCACTCATGAACAAGAGTCTGGGTGTTTAGATTTTCTAAGCCTTCATCATTTCTGCGTATGCACAGTCTAAGGCAGTCCTAAATGTGTTGGCAGGAAACAAACAAATGCAAGTAAGAAAATATTGATAAATTCTGGACTTATGTGTGAAACTTTCACACGGAGTGTCCAGATTCAGAATGGATGCAGGGACTCAATTCATCCGTGACGTGGAAAAGATTTTCACCCTCGGTGGAGGTATGCTCTGGTTTCATTATCCCCCCCCCCCCATTTCTTTTCTGCAGCCATGGGCTCTTGCTGCATTTGAAAGTGAGATATTGGCACATCTTCTCCAGTGTATAGGGGTATATAGTACTTTTTTGTATGAATGCTTTTAAATCTCCTGTGTTCCTATAAAACAAGATGGGAAATCAAATAAAAAAGATTTGTGTCTCAGGGAAGGGACTGATGGGCTCTGGGGCTGAGAGCCAGGAAGTGGTTTTCAAAGTCAGGGATTTGTTGAAGATAAGAAAAACATAGATTAACTTGCTTTTTGTAAGTACGAAAACCTGCAGCAGACCAGCAGGGAGCAGGCTGTGTGGTGTGCTGCTGCCTGCTGGCTCAGCAAGCAGCACTGGGACTAATGACAGCTGGTTGTTTTTGCTCCACTAAACCATGCCAGAGCCTTTATCCACACCACACCTCCTCCTCCTCCTCCTCCTCCTCTCTGCTGGTTATTATCAGAAACCTACAAACCATCTTTCTCCTTGATGGCCGGCCGCTCCCATCTCCTGCTCTTTGTCTTGTTTAATTAAAACCATGACAGGACACAGTGACAAAAAAGTGGAGCTGCAATTTATAACAGTGACATATCTTCCTGACTGAGTCCTTGTTTCTAGCAGACTGAGCACTCAACATAATCAAAACTCTCTATGGGAGGGCGGAGGCAGTCTCAAAGATGGATGAGCCTGTGTGACTGCAGACTTCAGCCGGCTGTCAGAGGAAAACCATCTTCACCTGCTGCTTCCTCTCTCAAATAAAACTACGGAAAGTGTATAGGTAAGACTCTGTGCTGGGGAGGTTTTTTTTATTTTTTATTATCACCTATTTCTGTAGTTGAATTTTTGTACCTCAGCTGACAAAACCAGACCAGGCAGCATGCCAGTCATGGAAGGAAAGTTTTCACCCCATTATGAGTTCAGCAGCAGTGACACAGATCTCCAAGCATGACAAGTTGAGAGTAATGTCAGGGCTACCGAAGACAGGGAATTTTTTTAGACCCAGTTGAGAATAATCTTTATTTATCTTATAGTTTGCCTTGGTGCAACCCCTCAGTTCATCCTCTGTCTGAAACAAGTTGTTTTAGGTCCTCGACCCCCTTTCAATGCTACAGGCACACTAAGGGAAACAGTGGCTGGAGACTGCAGCATGACCACAAATTTCCGACTGTGTGCAATTAACTTCTGATTTTCCTGCCTTTAAAATGGTTGCTTCAAAGACAAGAACCAGGTCTGTAACCACTCGCAGTCAGTTGCTGTCTTCAAAGCAACTTTGGTGCATCAAAACGGCAATAAAACAGCAATAAGACGGTCTGCTATCAGTCTGTGAATGAATGGGGTTACATTCAGAGTCCAGCCAGAACTTCATCGATTTGAAACATAAATTCCTCCACAAATAGTGACGTAGTTGCTGCAGGATGTCGATTTAATTGCAAAATGACAGGCACTCGGCAGCCTTGCTTTTATATAGGAATATAACCAGAACGAGTTGAAAGAGGTTGAAGATGTTGCACACTCAACCTCTGAGTGACCAGTTGATCACTGAAACTACTTGCAATCAGTCACTGAATGTGAAAAAATTGAATGCAATCACCAGCAACCACCGATTTTTCCTAGTCGCAAAGAAGTTGGCGTCCTATTCTTACTGTAGTGTGACTGAGCAATAAACTTTCATCCAATTGGCTGCCAACTGTACACAGAAGGTTTGAATAGCAGGTGGGTGGGGATTCTGTGCCCGAGATGACCATATGAGCAATAGTCTCTCTCTATGACATCATACAGATATAAGAGTAATAAAAGCTGTGTGTTTAGAGCAGTCTGAACCCCGAGATTTTGGCTCACAGCGATTACTTGTACATACACTGACCTCATTTTTTGAAACTCTGGCCATGTTTAATATGAACATCCACCACTGGGAACAGAAGCACTGGGTCCTTCCAATAAACACGTCATATACAACATGCACAAAACGTTTCATTGACATATTTCTTTCCTGATTGTACACAACATGTCAAACTAATCTTTGAGCCTTTTTTTTTTTTTTTTATTCGAGTTGTTGTGGATTGAAATATCTTCTAAAAGCAAAGACACAATCTGATCACTGTGTGATGTCCAAACCAGTTATTTTGGAATAAAACTTTATTTCCATTTCCCCTCTCTAACCATGTTCTGTAACCCTGAAATTTGCTTCTACTTTAGTGATTTCCAACATTTCTTAAAATGCAGCTTAATGAGCCCCAGAAGTAAGAGATGAACTCACAGTACTCTGTCTTAATATTTGAACATTCTTGATTCAGACTGAAAGAAAAATCTGATATTTATGTAACTGAAATAGCAAAAGAAAACTTATTTCCACCTGAAAGAAATGTCTTACTGTATCATTAGACCAGCTAAACTTGGCAAATGGAAGCATACAATTATAGTACAAATATGGTGGCAATTTAATTAACAGAAATCTGTGCTTTTTCCTGATATTTCTGCCCAGTTCAACCAAACTTAAAAAATATGTTTTTTATTACAATCCTTATGCTTTTGTTCGTTGGGGGAAGGCCAAAACCTCTTTGGTGCCTCCCAAACTGTTTTGTATGCAGAAATCAGCCAATGAGACACCCGCAAGGATGGGCTGAGTATATGGTCATGTGGCTTCAGACCAATCATGGTTCCTGGTAAAGGGGAGTCTCCAGTAGAAAACATGGTTGATACCATATTTGGTCCATAAACTGAAAGAGTGAAATTAAGGGGTGCTGTTTAATTTTTTTGCCCCTAAGGTCAGCTTTCTTTGAGTTGTATTCCTCCACTGAAGAAGTGTTCAGGTGAGCCATCAAAGGCTTGTTCCAGTAAATCCACCTGCAGTCATTGTTCACTTGTCAGAAATATGATGGTGCCTGATGTTTCCAGCAGAACATTGCTCATAGTGGGAAACAAGGCATCAGACACAGAGTGAAAGAGTCAGAAGTCAGATTGTTATTCTGAACAAAGAGGCTTTCTCAGAGTCAGATCATAGCTGGACTCAGGGTTTCTAAGGGGGGCAGTGTAGGGAGCTCGAAAACACAGCAAGACCCAGTGTAGGATAAATAAGGATTATTTTAAACTGTGAGTCATGCAAAGCTACTCTAGGAGAGTGGAGAAGCATTCATACTGCAGCAGGATAATGTAGGCAAACAAAACATCAAAGGTTTTACTTAAGGTGTGATCATCAACTCCACTGAACATTTACAGAGACTGAGAAAACCAAACACATCATGAGATCCTGCTGTGATAACATGGATTATCAGGTTTGAAGAAAGCTGTGTAGTCCACGGAACTCAATGCAGAGTGTATGAGCATGCTATACTTTGTTTAGTGCTTCAGAAATGCTAGCCTTATAGCTGCACTGCATTCTGGTCTATTTCCTGTTTTTGTGGCTGTGAAAACTGATTTCTTTTCTCTCCTTAAAAATTAATTTCTCTCCATAATCTTTGATTCACACTACACCAAAATCTCAGGCTTCATGTTCTGGAGAACTGAAATCTCTTTTAAATTCCTACACAAGTACACTGACACTTGCAGGATTCCCTTTCTAAGAAGTAAAATCCTGTTTGATTGAACTGTTAACGCCGTGGACAGAGGCTGACATCTGACAGTGACAGATGGACTTCAGATGAGACTCTCTAAAAAAGACAATACAGTACTCACACCAGCCTCAGTTTCACACGACTCCCTCTTTGGAGAGGCCTCCTCTCCCTGCTTAGTGTATTGTGAGGGTTTATGCCGGCTGTGACAGATGATCTGGAGCTGGGGTGCTGGCATTTCATCTCCACAAGTACAACAGAGACTTCCAACCAATTCTAACTCCTCAGCAGGCATCTAAGGCTTCCAGTGGCAAATTATGGCCATAACCTCCAGGGCTAAAAATGAAGATTTTGAACATGGAAGTGCGAAAAGAGAAAAAAAAAAAAAAGTTCATCTGAAGTCCACTTGAGGCTCCCAAACTGAGTCAGTCCCCACAGACTCCCATGTTAAAATGTCCAAGTTTGCAGCTGAAATAAACTGGCTGTAGCTGCTAGGTGTTTGCTAGGCTTCACCTCACCAACTACGCTTAGCTGACTCTGTGGACTCTTCTAAAAAGCAATTGAAAATTTTTTTTTTGTTTAACCAGGATTTCTGTTGAGATTCTTACTGATTTTAACAGTTTTTTTCTTTTTTAAATTAACAGTTTTCTTTTATTCTATTTTATTCTGTGTCTCAATTAGGTTTTGTACTGCTATTAACTGTATTTTAATTTTCTATTATATTTTTAATGGTGATTATTACTAGTTTTTATTTATTTAATTCTATTTTGTTGTACAGTGCTTTGTGGCTACATGCCTGTGAAAAAATGTATTTACTTACTCATTCAGCTAATTGGAGTCACTGACATGGAACTCTGCTGTGTTTGTGTCTTTTGGGACATTTCTACAGTTTTTGTTAATATAATTATAATTCTTTATTAGTCTGCACTAATTAAAAGGTGTCTGTGCTTTGCACCTGCAGAGTTTGTAAATCCAGCTTGTTAATTTAACACTTAGCCCTGTCATCCAAATATGCTCATGTCTGGCTACAAAATGCCAACATGATGGCAGCCAAAATGCCACACTGAGGCTTCAAAATGCAGAGTGCAAAACCAACGATTATGTCACATCCATCTTCTACAGTCTATGAATTTCACATACATGATTGATTGGTTTAATTGTACTATTGTGTCATGCATAAAACAATATCTCCAGCTCAAATAGGCTTACAAGACACTAATAACAAGCAATCAGAGCCACAGCAGCACCATAACCTACAGTTACTAAATAATCTAACCTTTTGCAAGCTTTGCAAACTGAGAGAGCTAACTTAACAGCTAACTATCTCAGTGCTATGATGGCATGAATTAGTAGAAGGCAGCAAGTTTTTTTCCAGGATAACCTTGTACGTGGCTTGATTCATGCGTCCTTCGGAAAGATGAAACTGCCCGACTCTAGCCTTACTGAACCATCCCCAGATCATCACCGATCCTCCACCAAATTTCACAGTGGGTGCGAGACATTGTGGCTTATAGGCCTCTCCAGGTCTCCGTCTAACCATTAGACGACCAGCTGTTGGACAAAGCTGGAAATTAGACTCATCAGAGAAGATGACTTTACTCCAGTCCATTATGGTCTTTTGCAAACTTCAGCCTGGCTCTTCACATGAATCAAGCAACGTAACAAGGTTATCCTGGAAGAAAACTTGCTGCCTTCTGCTCTGACAATGTTTCCCAACTCTGAGGATTGGTTTTTCCACCAGGACAA
>VUQI01047953.1:0-10341 GCA_015106735.1 Paratilapia polleni | reverse complement strand
TTTATATTTTAGGGTAAAGACCCTACAATATTAGACAGAAAACCCCAACAATCAGACGACCCCCTATGAGCAAGCACTTGGCAACAGTGGGAAGGAAAAACTCCCTTTTAACAGGAAGAAACCTCCGGCAGAACCAGGCTCAGGGAGGGGCAGCCATCTGCCGCAACCGGTTGGGGGTGAGGAGAAACAGAAGAGAGCAGAGGGAGACAGGACAAAAGACACACTGCGGGAGAGAGAGGTAGAGTTTAGTAATTACTAATCGTTAAATGTAATAGTGGTGTATGAACACATGGACAGTGAAGAGAGGTGAGTGAGAAAGAAATGCTCAGTGCATTATAGGAAGCCCCCAGCTGCCTGAGCCTATAGCAGCATGACTAAGGGATGGTTCAGGGTCTCCTGCTCCAGCCCTAACTATAAACTTTGAGAGATTTAGAGACTAAACACTAATGAAGCTCTTTTAGTGAGTTTGCAAATGCTCTCCACTTTTGTCACATGAAACTACAAACTGTCCACTCATGAACTGACGTTACCGAGTAGTGCTTCCCCTAACTCGTCAATGATCTCAGCACAGACGGTGACCTGCAATCCTATGTTATAGGTTATTATTGGGTGTAAAACTGAATTCTTCTCCAGGAGGGGTTTGAGGTATAAATGATCAGATAGCACTTATTAATCTTTCTAGAGAAAATAGACAGATGACATATTGAGTTTGCTTGGTTGTTGAAAAATCGTGATAACTTTGGTCAATAATTGTAATCTCGGTTATTTAGCTTGAATATTCATTAACTTAAACATCTTTGATGAACTTTAATAAAATGTTATTTTATGGGGCATTTCCTTGAACTCATTCAAACAATAAATAAAAAAGGGTTGGAGTTGCTGAGAGACTTAGGGTTGCCCAGACTTGTGGTTGATTTTGTCCGTAAAGCTATTGCAAGGACAAGCTCTGGCCCATGCCAGTTTACAGCCTCCACCGTGAGACGTTTTTGGGTACAGACAGGGAGAGCAATGGAAAACTGAAGCTGACTAGCTAACTGACAACTTGGTTGCGTGCTGCCGGAAGTGGCCCGGTAAGAGACCTTTGGAGATTCAGAGGACCGTATTTCTTCTAGGTCTTGGTGAACCAAGGTTCCCTTTCAGTGCATGAACTAAATGGCAAGTTAATTTGGGTGGCATGGTGGTGGAATGGTTAGCACTGTTGCCTTGCAGCAAAAAGGTTTGTGGTTTGAACCCCCACTGGGGCCTTTCTGTGTGGAGTTTGCATGTTCTCTATATGCCTGCATGGGTTTCCTCCAGGTACTCCAGCTTCCTTCCTCAGTCCAAAGATGTCCATGTTAGGTTAATTGGTGATTCTAAAGTTGGCCATGAATGTGAGGTAAAGTGCTTAGTGCTGTGTGAATGTGTGGTTAAAATGTGTCTTGTAGTCTAAATCATTTTGAGTAGTCTGTAATACTATAAAAGTGCCATATAAATGTGAGTATATTACATTATATTTTAGAGAGGGTTGAAAATGCACCTCTGTGAAGGAAAAAGGTGAGCTATAGCACAAGACAAAACAAGAGCTTCAGAGTGCAATATAAACAAGAAATTATTTTATCCCGGTTATTTATTTATTTTTATTCATAATTGCTGAAAGCCAAAATCACAACTGAAATGAAAATCCAGCCCTATGACATATTGTTTAATTTGGATGAGGTGGAGTATGGTGATCAGTACGTTTTATTCTTTGTATGTACTGGGTGGTCAGATGACGCTTGTCCAGAGGACAGTGCCAGTGCCATCTCTCTTCATCACATCAGTAATTAATACACCTCACCTTCACATCAGCCGGACGCTGTGTAATCACAAAAGGAAACGGCTTCCCAAACATGACACTCTGTCCTCTGTTATTACCGATTTATCAGGCATAAAGCTGATAGGTGAAGCTTTAAAATGTGAATATCTTTTTCAGACTCCTTTACATACTCATGACAATGCATAACAGGAAAAAAGATGCTCAGCTCGCTCCTAGTTTAACATAAAAGTTGGCATAGCAACCAATACAACCCAGTAAGGACTGCAGAACAGCGAATAGCAGCACAGTGGGAAAGCCCAAATATTGCCCGAAAATCCCCCCAGTATCTAGAGATCCTGCTTCACACGAGCCTTTATCGAAAGCTGTCTCATAATACATTCAACAATACGTTTGATCAGGAGCACTAGTGACTACCATGATGAATATTAGAGAGATTCATAACAGTGGGGTTCATTATTGACTCTGTTCAGTGTGTATGTTCAGTGCGCTGATGCATGTCATTGTTCAGCACAATGCCAGCTGATTACAGCTGAAATTGAAAGAAATTATTGTAGCTACACAGAAGCAGGCCAGGACATGGAATGAAGAGCCCCGCATGGTCAATGCGAATGTCTGCATGCTGTGACAAGGGAGAGTCCCTCATGTATGTCATGCAGGGAAACGCTCGACTAATCCTTATCCACTTCTGCCATACATCACTAATTCTGGCTGCTCATTCTTCCTAGCTCTCCAAAATAAATAGGTTGAAGAGAGAGTGAGAGAGCAGAGTTGGGTGGGTGGGTGTATGGTGAGTTAGGAATGGAGAGAGAGAAAGAGAGAACGCGTGGATAGTTACGCAGATAAAAGCAGGGAGGGAGGAAGGGGAGAGGCAGATGAAAGAAGGGGAGATCAAGTGAGAGACAAAAGGTATGATATAGATGTAGTGGAGGCAGCAAGGCGAGAGAAAGGAGAGGGAAGGAGAGCAGCAGAAGTAAAGGGATACCTCCCCTCATGCCCCTGCCCCCACTCGGACCCTCCTGAGTTGAGCTGTTTGTGAGCTGCTGGATCCCACCGTGTTGATTTCTCCACAACAGCCTCTTCCACGGGAGCTCAGAGAGCGCAGGAGCGGGCTGTGCAGGAGCCTGTTGCCTGGATACCCCTGCTGTCCCCACAGCGGCGAAAAGCCAAGACTGAAGCGTGCGCGTGTTTGCTGGCTGGTGCTGCTGCCATGGGAAAAACACAGCTGGCTTACTGTCTGGATGGCTCCCCCGCTTGCCTGCTTGCTGGTTGACTTGCTAATGTCGCATGTATGAATAAGGAGGGAATCACCCGGAAAAAGGGGCTTTAAAGAGACGGGGGAGGAAGGGTTGGGTGTGGGAAGGGGTGGCTGGCACCCTGATTTTAGTGATGAAGAAAGCTGTTTGGTAGCCGGGGATATTACTTTGGTGAAATAGAAGAAAGCTGCAGCGAGACCCCGAGACAGCAGAGCTGAGGTAGGGGAGAAGTAACGAGGGGGACTGGCTGGGTTACTTCTGCAGGAAGACTGTGTGGAGCCATGCAGATCCAGTCTTCTGGTCCACAGTCCAAAGCCTCCAGCTTCATCCTCAGTCAGAGATGTGTACTGGCCTCCAAAATGGAAATCCACCGGTATGTACCTGCTGTTGCAGACTTATTTTGTGGCAAAGTCCTGCTCCTGCTGTGCTCATTTTATAGGAACCTTAAGTGATAATTGTTGCTTCCTTTTCATCAATGAGAAGAGAAGGCCTAGTATTTAATGAATCATTGTTTTTGTTGGTTTAGACAAGCTGTAAGCAGAGTCCTTTGTCACATTACCCAGTGTTTTCCAGAATTAGGGTCAGGAATCAGGATGCTAACTTTGCCATTGCGAACTTGTTAGCATTCTAAACACTTCAGTACAATTGAAAACAATCAAAGTAAACTTGTGACCGAGAATTGAAGCTAGGTGTTCGTAAAGGGGACCAGTAATGCTCATTTCCAGCTCCATGTTTTCATTCTTTGACTCTGCGCGAGTACCTTTGCATGATTCACAGTTAAAAATAATCTTTTTTTTTTTTTTTGGCCTATACTGGTACTTGCAGCTCCTCATCCACAAGCCATTTTAGGTCATATTCCTGTAAAGCCACCTTCTATTTAAGCCATGTTTTATTGGCTGCCCCTCGCCTGGCATCCACAAACAGAACCCGATGCTTCTGGAGTCAATCCTTTGCAGCAAACTTTTTCTCTTGGAGTTTTAGAAATTGTTAGAACAGCTAGAAAACACTACAAGGACTTAATTTATATGCTTACAGAACATAAAGCTGTGATTCTGGCTTTCAGTGATTATGAAAACACCATAATTGATTACTTCTTTTGCATTAATTTTTCACAATGATTTGATGTTATAAAACAAAACACACCTACAAACCAAGATGATAGACTCTGTTTAGAAAAGATGGGTTAGTTCACATCTGTGATGAAGTTAAGGAATACTTGTGTTGAATAATCAAATACAGCTGTTGACCTGAATAATTTGGATGGATGGATGGATGGTTTTTGCTATGATCAAGCAGCTCTGATGCATACAAAAAGAAAAAAAAATTATATTGTTAATAAAATCCATTTTTCACTCAACTGAAGGCCAAAGTTGTAGCGATCATTAAGTGTGGGTCGTTCTGCTGCATCATAATGAATTTAATGTGCTGGCACTTTGAGTTTCAAAAAGTAATAAAAAGATAATAGCCACATGAGTAAAAGCCTGGTGCCTTTCTTTGTAAAACCTACTGTCAAAATCCACATGCTGTGTTATCATGCAGAAGGTCTAGTTTTGTTTCTTGGCAATTTTTTATTATTATTTTTTTTTAATATCTCAGTTCATGTATCTTCTGAGAAACAGTTTTTCCTGTTTGACTCGACTCTCTGATGGACTTTCTCTTCTCATGCCTGTGTGCCTTCATCCCTGAGGGTTTGGTTAGGATACAACTAGCTACATCCCTAACGTCTTCACTTAGCAGCTGTAACGTGATGTTAAACAAGAAGACTCTGCTTATTTATTGATGTCAGTTTGCTAAAATGTCAGACAGAATTTTACTTTGGCTCAATAGGCCAAACGTTAAGTTCACTTGGAGAGAGTGCGTTCTTTTTAAGGGATGGAACTAAGAGCTTCTTTTCTTTTTAAGATCAGGAAACAAAACATATGAATTAAACCAAATGTCTCTGAATGACCTAATGGACCAGTAGATCCAGATATGGTCCTTGAACTACATGACTCCGCAAACAGTCCCAGTGCCAGGAATAATGGGCTACAGCTGGCCTTTGACTTCACAAGCTTTCAAAATTCTTAGGAAATCAGAATAAATGTCATATTTGACCAGCCATAGTGATATTGTGATTAGCTGGTTGGACAGGGTGAGCTTAGCTACTTATTCCAATCTCTGTTCTGCAACTGTTGAAAACCTGTGCTCTGTGTGTAGAGTATGGCCTGCCTTGGGAGGAAAGTTGATTGAATCCCAGCATTGCATGTTAATATTAAAACTGAGACTGCTTAGGGAACTTACTATTACTACTTCAGACAGTTTGAATTTTATCTATTCACTTTGTTACTTCATGGTCCCCATTAGCATCTTCTATATTCACATATCACGTTCTTGAGAAATGAATGGTGTTATTTCTGGAAAAAAAAAAAAGGATTGTTATTCCATCTATAGTAATTTACATTTGATAGTATGTCTCTGTTCTGGGACTTTCCCGTCCTTCCAAGTGCATACAGAAATGATATGAAAAGCAGGAATTGGTTTGGAGGTAGGTTGCAAAGTGACTTGTAGAGTGCAACAACTGTTTGCAGCTTAAGATACAAGAAAGGTATCAACTAAGGCATTAAGTCTTGCTGACTGATGGCAAGATCAGATGATCTGCAGGTTAACCTCATCTCTGTGGCTTGCCAGACCTAATGCTGCAGTGTTTCCCACAGAATTAGACAGTATTGTTTGCTTTGTGACTGTAGCGGGGGCATAAGGTGTGCCAACACTTTATACTTTATAATTTGCTTCAAAGGAGCCAGTCTTATGTTTTGTTTTTTTTTTGTTTTTTTTAATGTGTTCTCGAGCAGTAGTTCTCCAGGCTTTCTGAAGATCTTCCAACGTTGTCTTTGGACATTGGCTGCTTTTTCACTCATTTTCAGTCCAGTCCTTGTACCTGACCATTTTCAGGGCAATGTTTTTTGTTTGTTAAGCCACTTAACACTGACCTGTGAGTCATTTCAAGCATGAACCACTGTTGTCTACACATAACAAACGACTTGGCAAAGAACCAATTTTAAATTGTATCTTTAGGCACTTTGTTACTAGCAGCCTGTCACAAAAACAAATCATTTGTTCCCATTTCTTTAGTTGAATCTATGAAAAATGCCAAAGATAACATAGTCTGACAGGCATGAAATTGTACTTTTGCACTAACAAGGTGATTCACAAAGAGCTATTTGCCGAGGCCTAAAAAAACTCTCTACGGCAGATGAACAGTATCTGAAAGTCATGTCCTTAAGAAATAGGGAAAAAAAATCCAGCACAGACCTGACACAGGACCTGAGAGATGCATCTGGCCATTCAGTTGATCCATCTACTGTTCACTGAAGCCTCATCAGAAATGGTCTCAGTGGAAGGGTGGCTGTCAAGAAGCCATTCTTAAGGAAGAGAAACAGGGAGAAAAGGCTGAGGTATGCCACATTACACAAGAACTGGACTGAACATCAGTGGCAACAGGTCTTATGGAGTGACAATTCAAATTTGAAATTTTTGGTTCAAATCGTCATCAGTATGTATGGAGGAGGTCAGGAGAGAGGTACAACAGTGAGTGTTTACAGCCATCTGTAAAACAAGGTGGAGGCTCTGTTATGGTTTGGGGCTGCATTTCAGCCAGTGGTGTTGGAGATCTTTCCAAAATTGATAGAATTGAATGCAGAAATGTATCATCAAATTTTGATCCACCATGCAGTACCATCTGGAAAGTGTCTGATTTCTTCATTTTTAAGCATGAAAATGATCCCAAAACACACTGCCAATGCAGTAAAAGCATACCTGGATAGAAGAACACATAATGGAGCACTATCAGTCATGGATTGGCCTCCCCAGAGCCCGGACCTCGACATTATTGAAGCAGTGTGGGATCATCTTGATAGAGAACAGAATAAAAGGAAGTCAACATCCAAAGAAGAGCTTTGAATGTCCTTCAAGAAACCTGGAGAACTATTCCTGAAGACTACTTAAAGAAACTACAAGAAAGCTGCCTAGGAGAGTTCAGGCTGTGTTGAAAAATAAAGGTAGTCATCCCAAATATTGACTTTCAAGCTCATTAGAATTGTACAAAGTCTATATTTGCCTTATATACTGCATTTACATGTATGCCTTGCCTATTTTCCATTTTCCTGGCAAAATATAAAGAAATGAGGGATGGTTCAACACTTTTGCACAATATTGTACATTAATAAATAATACCAAGTATACTTTACCATGTGTAGAATCTGCACATGGTTCAACCCACTCCAGCATTTTCTTGTAAAACACAATCAGCTCAGGCTACATTTACGTAAAACTCATTAATGCTTAAGATGTTCATTTTATTGCCTCTGGAAAAGTGTCTTTGTTTAGAGATTAAAACTCACTGATGAAACATGTTTGAAATTGAAAGCAGCTCTCTTTGTGTGTGTGTGTGTGTGTATGTGTGTGAACAGAATTACTTCTCAAGAAAACAAAAGTCAGAACAAAAAAATGGACAAATACAATAACACCAGATAGAAGACACAAGAACCACAAACGCATCAAAAGCCTTTTTAAACCTCAATCTGGAAGGCCATGATTTTAGCTGTAAAAATGATTAAAATTCAGCACCATTATTGAAAGATATTTTGTGTGTACATGTGTATTATGTGGGTTTGGCAGTTAAATGTATGATCTGGCATTATGCTAGTAAACTGAATGCTAATGGTATGCCCTTAAAACACCCTAACCAGCATTAAAACTTTGAACTTGAATCTCTTCAGACACAGAACTCTATAAGATAAGAACTATACTCACTATTTGATTACTCTTATAAAGCATATTTTAAAAGTCGTGGTGTATGACTGCCTTATGTCTGGCCTCACCTAAACAAGGGATGCTTTCTGTGACTTTTTAAACCCAGTAAACGTCCCTTTCTGAGTCCTTTGGGAGTATTTAGCTAAGAAACAGAACGTTGGTATTTTATTAACTTTGAGCAAAACTTGGCCTTAATCCAGCATTGTGTTTTGACTGTTGCTGAACCAGACCTGTACAGTTTTCCGTCTGAAAGCTTAAATTGTTGGTTTCCATGGTTTAAGAGGAGGAGTGAAAGCTTAGTCCAGTCCAGACCTGCTCTGCCATCAATGTGTCCCCTGTCCCTTTGTGAATGAGAATGTGATTGGACTCTTGTAAAATGTGCCTGGTCCCCTGTTAACACATAGGCTTCAGTCTGAACCATGGAAACTACCTATGAACACCACTAGGTAGGTGTGTGTGTGTGTGTGTGTTTTTAAGCATCATAAACATGCAGTCACCCAGTGATAACATGCCGACTTGAACAAACACCACAGAGAGCTCAGAAGCTGGATTGTGGTGGGTTCACTAGTCATCTGGTTTTGCAGTATGTCAAGTAGATCCTTAAAACGCAACAGGAAATCTTACACTTAGCAAAAAAACAGGAGGCCGTTTTGTTCTTTTGTCATTTCTTGGTGATATCAGGTGTAACTTGCCTTTGTCTTTTTCCCTCCATACTCATCCTTTCCTCATTTATTCAGTTTTCTCTCTCATTTTCAGCAGTCATCAAAGATTTGTTCCTTTATCTTAACTTCTTTTTTGTTAAAATATCTTTGGCTCTTTTCTACTGTTGTCTTACTAATAAGGCAGCCTAGTTAATCTTTGATTTCTATATAACCCATTTGAAAAAGTGTGCTGTTTTATTTAAAGAAAGGTCAGAGTGGGCTTGTTGAGGGGATTCTCACCCTGGTCTCCGGGGGGATGACACTGATGCTGGTTACCATGGTGCTGAAAAGGACTGAGTCACTAATAAAAGATGAGTGTGTGTGTGTGTGTGTGTGTGGTGGGAAGGGTGGGTGCCACCTGTGGATCCTTCCTTTGGGTATAGGCCTCTTCAGTCAGCTAATGGTTTCTGTGAGTGACTTGCTCAAAGCCTAATTGAATCCAAAAGGATTCTGTGTATCTGGCCTAAGAACTCATTAAACAAGGCTGGAGCTTGAATAGTCCAGTCGATGGTTCAGGTAATTAGTGGACAATAATGTTTTACACCATAATGACCTGCATTAGGTGACTGGGAAATAATTAAGGGCGCAACAAAGCTAGTACCAGTGCCATGTAGCAGCTTTTTTAAATTCCTTGATTGGCATAAAGAAGTCTTGATGTTTTGTTTTTAGAGTCATTAATGGTAACATTTTTGTGTGATTAGCTGTGTAATGACTATGAAACACGATGTGTAGGTCCATTGCTGGCAGCCAGTGGTGTATTTATAGTGTTGCATTTACTTAGAAGTTAGACTTTTTCAGACTGTTGACTTTCATGGTGAGGCAGCTTCTTCTAGGACTTAGTCACTGCTGTCTCATCTTCGTAGGTGAAATGTGAGCTCCTTATTGAGCATAAAGTGTCCTTAGCCCTGTGAGGATCTAAAACATTTGAATTGTGGAACACATCCAAAAAAAGTAATTTTATCCTTTGATGCAGTGTTTTAGTAAATTGCCTTGTTCTTCTTGGCTGTGTGGAACAGATGTCTTGCTACTTTAAACTGTTTTCTAGAAATACATTTGAATATTGGAGTTGGATTGCTGACTGTGAGGGTGCTTCTTGTTATTTAGCCTAGCTGTATATCTTAAACTACTTAATATATTGGATGAAGTGTAAATGCATCAACTTCGCTGAGTCTACTTTGTGTGGTAACAATATGCCCATGACACGCAAAGTTCCTACTTTGCAGTAGAAGCTAAAACAGTCATAAAAATTGAGTTCTAAGAACTACAGTGGTACATAGTTCCTGCAGTTTAGACACAGAAAAAAGGGGCCGCTGCTTTTAACAGCTACTAGAACTATGAAAATGTTCTGGTCGTCCAAGAACACCTTACATTAGCCAGGGATCTTTAATGTTATGACTGATTTGTGTATATTTAAAAATGACATGAGAGATCAATTTTTTGGCTACAAACCAAAAGGAATTGCACCCTGAAGTCCCCCAGTGATGCTGTCCTGAGTTTTTTTTTTTTTTTTTTTTTTTTTTTTTTCTTTCAGTCTCACTGTTCCTTAATAAGCTTTTTCTCCTGCTTCTCATTGATAATTCAGTGTAGTAAGCTGTCAGTTTAGTCACAGTTTTGCAGCGTAGGTGTTGTAAATCCCTTTGAGACTGACTTATGAAGCACTGTACCAAATATAAATGGTACAGTGTAACTCCTCATTGAATCCTACTCAAGTTATTGGCCAGACGGTGACCTTTGCACGCTCCATTTCTGAATGCTGCTGTGGCTGTTCATATCTGGCTGGAGGGCTAGTGCTGTCTACCTG
>VUQI01047949.1:5522-16189 GCA_015106735.1 Paratilapia polleni | reverse complement strand
TCCAGTGGCGGCGTGCTTTACACCACTGCATCCGACGCTTTGCATTGTGCTTGGTGATGTAAGGCTTGGATGCAGCACCTTGACCATAGAAACCCATTCCATGAAGCTCTCTACACACTGTTCTTGAGCTAATCTCAAGGCCACATGAAGTTTGGAGGTCTGTAGCTATTGACTATTGAAAGTTGGCGACCTCTGCGCACTATGTGTCTCAGCATCCGCTGACCCCGCTCTGTGATTTTACGTGGCCTACCACTTCGTGGCTGAGTTGCTGTCGTTCCCAATCGCTTCCACTTTGTTATAATACCACTAACAGTTGACTGTGGAATATTTAGTAGCGAGGAAATTTCACAATTGGACTTATTGCACAGGTGGCATCCTATCACGGTACCACACTGGAATTCACTGAGCTCCTGAGAACGACCCATTCTCTCACAAATGTTTGTAGAAGCAGTCTGCATGCCTAGGTGCTTGATTTTATATACCTGTGGCCATGGAAGTGATTGGAACACCTGAATTCAATGATTTGGATGGGTGAGTGAATACATTTGGCAATATAGTGTTGTAAGTTCTCTGGAGGAGATAGTTAATGATGTTCAAGAGCAAGCAAAACAAATAGTTATTAAACATGTTTTGGTTGGTGAAGAAAGACATGCTGAAATGTGCAAGACGGCTGAAGCTTATTTTGAAAAGATGAAGAATCCCTTTAGTGTTCTAAATTCTGAATATAAAAGATCAAGATTTTTCACAAAGAAGTGGGACATCATTGAGCCAGTTGAGTGTGTACTGGGTTCAAGACTGGACACAAGAAGAAACAAAAGAACTGGAACATATGGCCAGGTTGTTGTTAAAGACAAATTCATGCACATCCCAATATTGTCAACATTGCAGTCAATTTTCAACATTGCACATGTTTCAGAAATGCTGCAAACCTGTGGTTCTAGTGACATGACACTTGTAATGGATTTTTTATGAAAAGTCATCCTCTGTTCTCTTTAATTCAAGCATTTACTGTACAGATCAAGCTGCTCTATGATGAGGTTGCTAATCCCTCTGTGCCTTATTTCATACACCAGATGCTAAAAGGTATGGCTTTAATGCAATCCTTAATCCCATTGTTCAAGATATCAAAGACCTTGAGAGTAATGGGATCCATCTTCATTTACACAATGACTGTGTGTATAGCAGTGATGTACAGATGACAGGAGATAATCTTGGTCTACATTCACTCTTTGGCCTAACTGAATCTTTTAGTGCCAGATATTGTTGTTGGCTTTGTTTGGCAGAGAACAATGATTTCCAGACAGAATTTTCAGAAAATTCTCCAAAGATCGTTCTGCGGGCAAAAGACATGCACAATTGCCATACTACAGACATTGAAAGTAATCCATCTCTTCCTTAAGTATTTGGGGTAGAAAGTTCTTGTCAATTAAACTCCTTGCAACATTTCCATACGAATGAAAACTTTTCAGTTGATGCAATGATGTTTTAGAGGGAGTGGCTCAGTACGAACTTAAGTTGTTGTTTCTTTTTCTGAGAGATAAGGATGTCACACCACAGGAATTTTAGGAAGTTTTGACTATGGATTCATGGAAAGAAACAACAGACTAGTGACCATTAATCTTTCTGACTGCGCTAATGAATTGGGGTTGAATGCGATCCAGTCATGGTGCGTGCTGCGCAATGTTCCACTCATCTCTGGTTGTTCTTCAGCAGCACCAGATGATTGGCACTGGTCTTTGCTGCTTTTATTACTCCAGATTGTCAATATTATTTTTTGTCCCAGACTAACAGAGGGTCTATGTGTGTATTTGAAACATTTGATACTGGAACATCACAGATACAAAGTAACAAAGTCAAAACAGGCTTTAGTGGCATTTTCTGTTGACAGCTTGCTACACCACAGGCCTTTTGACATACAAATGCCACATGGAATGACTGACATGTCACTTTTCATTGTGCCTTGTTGTTTTCTTTGGTGAACTGCTGCCCATTTGTAGTTTCAATAGATACTTTCAATAGATGATTCAATAAATATTCTGCACTGGTGTCACTTGTTGTATTCATTTAATAGAATACATAACTAAACATTTAGGTTCCATGTTATAGTATAATGAAGCATAGTTAACAGAGAGCAAATAAATGCCACTTAAATGTGACAATAAAACACAATGTAATTTAGGATTACACTTGTAAGCGTGAGTTTTTAACACTGGACTGAGACTATATTAACTCTAGAAAAGTAACTTTTTAACACTGCTTTGACTAAAGATTAACTCTCAAAAAGGAGGAATTTTCAACTCTAAATGCTAACACAATTAAGTGTAACATTTAACTGTAATCAGAGTAAAATTAACTCTGAAAAGTTAATGCAGCTTATAGTGTAACTTTAACACTGTATGTTGGGACCAAATGTTATAACAAAAAAAAAAAAAAAAAAAAAAAAAAAAAAAAAAAAAAAAAAAGTTAAATTCAACTATCAGAATTAGTTTTACACTGATATTTTTACTGTGCAGATAGACAGACAGATAGTTTGACAATCACAGCCACGATTTCAGGATGGCATGGGCCTTAGTGTCAGTCATGGGCTTATAGCTGTGACATCACAGGATGAGAGCGGATCACTGCTAATAGGTCAAACATGTGCAGACAGAGAGAGAGAGAGAGAGAGAGAGTCTACTCAGCAGTGGTATACGGATTGTTGAGATTCACCTCAGACGCACACTGCACAGTTTAGCAGCTGCCAGGTTCTTCTGGATAAAATAAGACCTTTTTTTTTTTTTAAATACTGGATCCAGATCCTAATACAGTCCATAGAGTGACGTCTGTCTCACACTGATGTGTAGCGCAAAGCTGGAGTCAGGAGGCACACAGTAACAAGAGAGATGAGAAGCACTACCCTGAACCACTGAGTCTGTCTTTTTCTGAATCAAGAAATTTTATATTTTCAGAAAAAAAATTTTGCATTAGGTCAGAGCTGTTACAAGTGTTCTGCATATAATTTGATCTCATTATTAGAATGAATTGAGGTGTTTGTCTCTGAGATTGTTCTATAAGATGCCCTAAGAAGGACTGAAACAAACACCAACTGCTATTCCTATCAGAAAATCAGTACTGGTGCATGGGTAAATTTGGACAATTAGTTGTATTAAATCACAGTAGGACCTCTATTGATCTGATACAATTAATGCAACTAAAGCAGAAATATACAGACTGCGAGAGACATAAACCATCTGCTATTCACAGCACTTTGGCTCAAAATACAAAATCAGCAAAGAGCTTAAATATCAAACTGACAAGATTCACAATGATCCTCCATGCAGGTCAGCAGCACCAACTTGAGAGAGAGAGAGGTGACCAAGAACCAGATGGTCACTCTGATTGAGCTGCAGAGATACTGTGTGGAGATGGGACTAAGTTCCAGAAGGACAACCATCACTGCAGCCCTCCACTGATCTGGGCTTTATAGCAGAGTGGCTGGACAGAAGTCTCTCCTCAGTGCAAAACACCTGAAAGCCCACTTGGAGTTTGCCATAAAGCACCTGAAGGACTCTCAGACTGTGAGGAACAAGATTCTCTGGTCTGATGAAACCAAGACTGAACTGTTTGGCCTCAATTCTAAATGTTATGTCTGGAGGAAGCCAGGCCCTGCTCATAACCTAACCAATACCATCCCAACAGTGAAGCATGGTGGTGGCAGCATCATGCTGTGGGGGTGTTTTTCAGCAGCAGGAACTGGGAGACTGATCAGGGTTGAGGGAAAGATGAATGGAGCAAAGTACAGAGATACCCTCAATGAAAACCTGTTCCACAGTACTCAGGATCTCAGACTGGGCTGAAGGTTCACCTTCCAACATGACAATGACCCTAAGCACACAGCAAAGAGAACACAGGAGTGACTTAGGGACACCTGTGAATGTTCTAGAGTGGCCCAGCCAGAGGCCTGACTTGAACCCTATCAAACATCTCTGGAGAGACCTGAAAATGGCTGCCCACCAACAGTACCCATCCAACCTGACTGAGCTTGAGAGGATTTGCAAAGAAGAATGGCAGAAAATCCCCCAATCCAGGTGTGCAAAGCTTGTTGCATCATACCCAAAAAGACTCAAGGCTTTAATTGTTTTGTGGCTAGTAGGGGTGTAACAATATACCACAGTTTTCTTTGGGGGGGTTGAAAAATCATTAAAAAATGTTTTTACGACAGGCCTAATCATTTGATCAATACTTGATGCATTTCCAGTTGTATTTCCTTGTTACGTTAACAATCTTTAACTCTAATAGCTTGCACCAAACTAGCATTGCTTTAACCAGGCATTAACAGCTCCACATGGGTATGGGAAGATAGGACCGCAATACAATATTTTTTAATGGTAGTCTTTATGGCAATTTCGTTTTCCAATTGTTACACTCCCAGTGGCTACTTTGCTAAACATGACACAGTCTAGTGGATATGTACATTATACCAAAAATCAGTGAATGAAATGCATAAGAAGAGTACGTTCCTTCATGCAGCATTTCTAACACAACCTGGATCCTGTCAAAGCTTGTTCAGTTTCCAGTGCAATTTTCAGCATCGCAAACAACTCTTTTTAGGACTATTTTTTAGGACTGGTATGCACGCTTAAAGAGCTTATCATTCACTTCAAAACCTGAATATAGTAGGCTGTTTCATAATTATTCAAAAATCACTTTGTGAAATGTCCATTCGTTAGGCAGAGCACCCATATATTGTTGAATCCATGCACGTTTCATGGAAATAAGACAGCAGCAGTGGCCTCCTTCACACAGCACAGTCCATAATCCAGTTATGTGTGGTCTAATAGCCTAAATGGAAGCCTGGATTCAGCATCAAGGATCATCAAGGATCATTGCCAAGCTAGACGCCTCGTGTCCTGACCTGTCAAACCCTGCTAAACTGAAATGACTGACTGAACAGTTCATTAATCTGACACACACTCATTTTGGAGTTTTGTTTAATGTAGCCATTACACAATGAGAATACATACCACCAGCTGATACCTGGTACATTTTTAGAGATTAGGCACTCAGGCTATTTGTGAAACCATTTCTTGTAAAGATATTCATCCAGCAGGCAGTAATTTACAAATGGCTGCACCCATAAAACCATTTTTTAAACCTCCATTGTTGCCCATGAACTATTAGACACATTGAGCCAAAATGCTGCACTGAGTGACACGTTCCTTCATTTCCATGAACACACAAACTGCAATTTATCACAAATCAATCCATATACTACCTCCTGCTGCCAAACACACTAACTAAAGCACCAAATGTGGATTAATCCACCACTGGAAATAGCTGTAACAGTTTTTTCTTAGAGTATAATGTTTTTAAAATCTATCACAGATATATAGGGATTAGCTCTGCATTGTCTGATATGTGCAGATATAAGAAAGAGTTTGTTTTTTTTAATGCAGAAAATGTTGCTGGGATAATTTAGAAATTGTATCATCATAGCTTGTCCAGCAGGGCAGTTGTGACTCTGCTGTTTCCAGTGCTCTCGTGTAGTAGTATCACACCAAAGCAGATGGTAGTGCTGAGCTGCATGCATATTTTTCCCTTTTCAATATAAAGTAACTCATATAATATATATGAGTTATATTGAAAAAAATATATATATTTTTTGGGGGTTTTTTGTTGTTTTTTGGGGGGGGTTTTACTCCCCCAAAATCCAATGTCAGACAGTCAGTGCCATGAATAGCAGTGGACATAAGAAAATGCTTTTTCTGGTGCTTTGTTGGAGACACCATAATAATGTGCATGACTTTACATGGCCACTGAGGTCTGTGACAGGGAGCTCTTCAGTTCTGACATCAGGAATGTGCTCCTGAGCACCACCAGACCACAGGCAACAACTCTGTTATGATAACAGGTTTGCCAACACATGCATATACAATGACACACCCTGAAAACATCTTCTTACGTCTTTTTCTCGGCCTCTAAATTGTCCACTTCCCTTCTTGCTGCCTAATAGGATTTGTGCTGTGTGGTCTCCCAGCCAGACGCAACAAGACACGTCACAGGGTGGAAAACCCCAGACCCACCGTGGCACCAGCCTCCGATTGGTCATGACTGCATTGACACACATACACCACAGCTTCACATCACATCTCTAAAAATCACACACACACACACACACACACACACACACACACACATATACATACCTTAACCCTTTATTATGAAACTAAAGGCTCAATGCAATAGAAACACCATCATACAAACAGCACTAAGCTTTGCTGTAGCATGACTGTTCTCTTATTCTCATATGGGAACTCTTCCTCAATCAATCACATCTCAGTCATCTTCAACTGTGTCATGATGATTACTTTCAAATTTATAGAGGCAATGTAGCCCAGAGAATACCCATTAGGATGCCACACTTTCTCCATTACACTGTGACAACTTCAAATCACCCCATATGCACTGAACAGCCTCCATTCTTAGTTCAAAAGTAATTATATAATTCTATTACACATACAACTAGTTTTTAAAAATTTATTTATTCAGTTCAAGATTTTTACCTACATTAAATTGTTTGGTCAGCTGAATGTCAGAAACTGGTGAAACTACAGGCTAGAATTTCCTCAAGCCAAAAGAGGCATCTTTAAACAAACTAATTAAACAAACGAGATTCAAAAATACAGTCATGAAGGGGTAATTCTATACTCACTGGGCTAATCTGGAGTCCCACAAACAGGCTAAAATATCATAACAGTGCCACGGACAGACGCCTGGAGAAAGCAGCCACTCACATCAACATTATAAGAGTTTCCAGGGTGATGCGCACAGTCCTGGAGGCCCAGAGAAGCTTTATAACACCTCCGTGTGTGTCTGACAGGCAGCGTCTCCTTACCTGTCAAGCAGGTGCTCAGCGCCAAAAGGGCAGCGAACACCGCCGTCTGTCCGAGCAGCGGAGCCCGCATCCTGGGCAGAGCTCCGACGGCTGACAGCGGACACGGAGACCAAGTGAAGGAGAAGCAGGAGAACGGAGAGGACGAAGAGGAGTAAGAGGAGTAAGAGGAGGAGGTGGCGGCGGTGGCGGCGGAGGGGAGTCGGCGCTGATCATTCCCCCATCCTCTGGTGCTCAGGGAGGAGAGGGATCCAAAAAGACAAAGAAATAACGAGGAGAAAAGCAAAACAGGTGAGGACACGATGGTGGTGTAATCGGGGCGTTGCTCTGCGTGTTTCCCGCAGGATGTTTGCGCTTTTCCCCGGTCCTGCTACTCGGATGCACCGATAGCTGTAGTCTCTGCTGTTGCTGAGCTGTAGCACAGCCACGTAATGCTGTGACGTAAACACGCTGCGCTGCCTTCAGGTGCTGCTTAAGATCAAAAACGTCCATCTTTAGACACCTAACTCACCTAACTAGAAACAGATTTACCGCATTGCAAAAGAGCCCATAGTTGTAGAAAAAACTGGGTAGGAAGTCAAAGCTCAAACACGCTGACTGTAGTTTTGTCAGGACTGAATTTAGTTATATAAGGCGTAGATTTCAGAGGGATCCAGGGACGCATCCCCGCCAAATCCAAAGAAGTAGGGGAACTACTTAGAGAAAAACACTGTAATTCTATCAGAGATGGCTCTTTTTCTTCAGCATTGGGTTTTTTTCACTCCCAAAATATGATGATAAATTATGAGGCCGTACCACACACACACCTACCTCACACCTCAGTCAGCAGCTGCACAACATGGAAGAGCCAGACGAAAAAAGGAGGAGGAGCTCTAATATTAGTTTTTTCCTCAAAAAATCTGAAAACGAGTAAGTTGTAATATCAGACAGAACTATGTCGACTCCTTATACTCTAACTTTCCATTTAAAACCAGGCAAAAACGAAAGAAGGAAATATAATAAATCATGCCCATACATTTGTTGACTCAGTATTCAGTTTGAGAAAAGTTAAGAATAATTATTAAAAAGAAATACAGAATGCGAGCAGGCTTAGTGTATTATTGTATAACTGTTGAATCCTAACCTGGTATCCGATTTTTGTTTTCCTTTACATAAATAAAGGCATTTTTACCATAAATGGATGCTGGCACAAATCGCACAAATCGGTGTTTAAAAATTCACCAAAATGCAGGAAATTATGTGTCTACGATGTTCTAATGGTAAAAGAAGACAGAGTAAAAGGTGTTCTTTAGCTAAGAAGCCCCCCATCTGAAATTCCTGAGGTCACTTTTTATTTCTGCCCTTTTCTTACATAGTAGTGGTCTTATCTTTGAAAACCATTAAAATCCTTTTACTGGTGGGAGGAAATCAAATGTGACTTTGAAGTACAGTATGCTGATGTAATATTTCAACTTTGCAAAATAATTGCCTGTGAATATTCTAGTGTATTCACACTATGTTATTAATTTGTATACAAGTGTATGCTTTTTTCTGTAACAGTATTTGTTTGTCAATATTTTTTTTTTTTTTTTAAGAACCAGCATTTGAGATTTGTGCTTGGCCCCAAATTCTCACATTAACTGGCATAAGGCTATATAATTTCTGTATATTTAATGAAACATTTATTTGCAGTCAAGTAAGAGCAAAATCAAAATTTCAAAATAGAGTTAATCTTATGCATAAATACCAACTCTATCAGTGCAATCAATATTTTTACTTAAATTTGTGCACTTAATTTATACTCATTTTTGAAGTTTACTTACTTACATATAATGTTTTCTGCACTTTTTGCCCACATACCAAAGCGTATAATTGTGCATACTTGTTTCATGTAAAAATTTTTACTTAGCTTTTGTAAGGAACACTTCTGCAATACTAAGTGCAAAGACTCACGGGACTGTAAATTTTAATTTAAAATTTTTTAACTTAGGAGTGCCATGATCATTATTTCAGTTATGTTATATTTAGATTTTAATTCTTGTGGATGTGGTTTCCAGTGTTTTTATGGCTGAGAACAGTGTGAAGGTTTAGTTAGCAACGGGCCACAATTAATTGGACTCCCATGGCAATTGATGACTGCTGGTCAGTGTTCATGTTCAGGGTCGTTCTTTAAATGTTAATTAAACTATTGTTCCAGTAAGAGCACTTTGTATGGGGTACAGGACTATTATAAAAGCAACCAAGAGAGTCCCACTGATGTTAGTAACCTCTTTTTCAAGAGAAAAGTGGAAGGAAAATCAGGACAACACAATCAAGCACATAGAGAGAACCACACTAAAAATGTGGTAACAATGTGTGAAGGTTAAAGAAAAATGAAACAACTATCAAAAGTTAGAGCAGCTTGATAAACATGTTTCTAACAATCTGTATTACCGCAAACCTGCTGACAGTAATCAAAATCTTCCATTAACCTTCAGATGAGTGTATGGCAAATAACCAGCAGTGAAGAAAAGTGAGGTCATCCTGTTAAAAGTTGACATGACATGGGGACGGGGGGGTCAGAAGGCAACATTATAAGCAGCATTTCCTTTCAAAGATGAATAAAAGAAGTTACATTCTTTGTCTCATTTTGCAGCACAAAACATGCATTTGTTTTATGATGCAATGAGTATTATTTAAAATATGTAAGTGCTCTTTAACAGAAATCTTTAAAGAAAATACTCTTAAATACACTGTGTTGTCTCCTGAAAGGAAAAAGCTGGAAAAAATAAGTTGAACCTATGTTGATGTCTTCTTTAGGATTTCATTAAGCACTTCATCTACAGACATTAATGGGTCTGTAGCTGGGTTTACATTCAACACTGACATGTCACTTATTGTTGTGATGGTTAATTTGAGAAGTGAGAATGTTAAAATGGAAAAATATCTCTCACATCTTATCTGCCTGGAGTGGCATCTAGTGATAACAAGGGTCATTGTTTCTGGAAAAGTTGTTGCTGCTTAATTGCAAAACAAAGGCCATTCAGCTCCTGTGTAAGGCAGGTAGACAAATGAAAGCAAATACCACCACCACCACCACAACAACAGAGAGAGAGAGAGAGAGGTTTGTTTTGTACAGTAATTCACTTCAACTCCTTTAAATGGTATAAATAACACTTTGGTCCCATCTGGTGGACTGTTTGTTTCCAAATCTCCACATCAGTCTGTGGAACCTGTCCCATGGATGGGAGACTGAGTGAGAAGAAACTGAAGTGGTTGGCTAACAGAGCTCAAGGAGCAACTCTGGTATTCACAGCAGTGCTGGAGGAAGTGTTCGGGTTCTTAAGGTAATGTACTAATGCTAGATTTTTAAAAACACTTCACAAATAAAAGGCCTGCATTTCAAGCTTTACTACATGTACGTAGAAGAACTTCATACAAAGAAAGCACCCATTGCAGAAAAACAGCCTTAGTTTATTAGTTCTCACACATTACAGTTTAAAAAAAGAGTGAACACACAAGACAAGAAGACAGGAAATACAATTGGAGACAGTGGGAAAGTGTACAGAGGCTTCTTTAAGCCACTCTCATAAAATCTATAGTTTAAACTAGATGTGACCATGACCTAGAAAATACTTCATACAGTAAAAGATGTCAAGATCCCCCACAATTCATTTTAATCTGAGGAATACAATTTTAGAAAGTGTAAATTGAAAAGCCAAATACTGAGACCAAAGTAAAGTGTTTTACTAGACTGAGACACAGGATGGGAATGTAAAACAGCATTACAAAAAAAAAAAAAAAAACAAAAAAAACAAAAGAAAAGAAAGAATGAGAA
>VUQI01047947.1:0-12132 GCA_015106735.1 Paratilapia polleni | reverse complement strand
AAATTTTTGGGCCCCCCCCCCCCCCCAAAAGAGGTTTCAGCCCACCCCCAGAAGGTTGAAAGCTCACCAGAAGTGAAATAAAAATATTTAACGTTTTTTTTTTTAAGTTCGGTTATCATTCACTCAGGCATAAAATACATATTTATCAATATATTTATCAAATGACCAGTACTAACAAGATAATGCTTAGATGACCTCAACACAGTCATTGCCTCAACTATATGCAGACCTTACTTGTGCTGACATCATGCCCCAAAGACCCATGTTGACTCACAGAAACCCCTGGGCTCAGCTGTGCGTTAACACGTTGGCATGATAATGCTTGCTAATTAGAACTAAAAACACTTTACAGCTGAACTGATGGGGATGTTGATCATAAACCACAGAATTAAAGTTTGGAACTAACAGGGCCAGTAGAGCAAGTTTAAAGTACACCGAAGAGGTTTTGTTTTCCCTCTTAGGATGTGTTGCTGGGCATATTGAGACTGTACAAGGGACATTTCCAGCCCTCGGACTCGAGGATCACCAAAATCATTATGTCTCCTCTGGGGACAATAAATATTTGAACAAATATTACCTTTCTTAATATGACTAAAAACACATGATGATATCGCTCTAAGTTTCTATTACATACTGCAGCCATGCAGTGTATAATTGATAGTATTCTCTCTTTTTGCAGACTGGTGTCGTCCATCCATGCTGCCATGGCAACCACAGCAGGAGCCATTGTTGTGTCATCATGCTGGGGGAACGTCATTAATGACAGGTGAGACGTAATGTAAATAATCCCTTTAATGAAACCATGATTACGTCTGGTAACACTTGATAATAGCACCCATATGCTCTGGGCCACCCTTTGGTGGGATCTGTTATTTCAGTCAGTCCCCATTTTGGCTCACCGACTCAAATATAAATGTTAGTGACAGCCTGCTAGCAACGAACCAAGTTGCATAATGATCTGTTGTACAAGCTACACCATCTCGGCCTGGTTGTGAGGTTGAAATTAATATTCAGTTAATTGACCGGCCAGTTCATAGACGTCTTCGATGTAACATTGTGGCTGTTAGTTATTCACACTCTTCACAAACACAAACAATTTTTAAACAGTCTTGCATTCTGCACAATTAAAATAACTTGATTGTCACGGTCAGCGTCTTTTCAAATCCCCATGATATACCTTTAAAAAGTTCTTGAGACATAGTTGCCTACAGAAGTAATAAGAGAGATTGTTCGATATGGCTTTTTCAGGATTGATAGTGAATTTCAGTAACCGAGGAGACCAATAACTGATGTTGAGAACAGATATACATTTGCAGTCATCTTAATTTTCATCTTCTTTTGGCTGCTCTTGTTAAGGGTCACCAAAGCGCTTGATCTGCCTCCATCTCAGCCTATCCCTAGCATCCTCTTCTGTCACACCAACCCTCTGCATGTCCTCCTTCAATACATCAATGAATCTTCTCTGTTGCCCCCCTCTTTTTCTCCTGCCTGGCAGCTCCATCTTTAACAGCCTTTGTTCAGTACATGCACTATCCCTGTTCTGCATATGTCCAAACTGCTCAACCTGAGCTGTCCCTATGATGTACTCATTTCTAATCCTGTCCTTCTTGGTCACTCCCAACGAAAATCTTAGCATCTTCAGCTCTTCCACCTCGAGCTCCACCTCCTGTCTTTTTGTTAGTGCTACAGTCTCCAAACCATACATCATAGCAGTTCTCACTACCATCTTGTAAACCTTCCCTTTCACTCTTGCTGCTATCCTTCTGTTACAAATCACACCTGACACTCATCTCCACTCGCTCCACCCTGCCTGCACTCTCTTCTTCACCTCTCTTGTGCACTGTCCGTGGCTTTGGATGGTTGACCCCAGGTATTTAAACTCGTCCACCTTCACTACCACTGCTCCTTTCATCTTCACTGTTACACCTGCCTCCCTGTCATTCACACACATGTATTCTGTCTTGCTTCTACTGACTTTCATTCCTCTTCTCTCCAGTGCATACCTCCACCTCTCCAAGCTCTGAAGATACATTTTCAACATGTTATATCAACATCAAGTTATAATAGAAAAATTGTCATTCACAACTCTGGTACTTCATTCCCACAAATGTGGTTTATTTACTTTCTTCAGTGATTTATATACCATATTGATATTTTGCTACATTTTTTCTTTTTTTTGGTTTGTTTTTTTGATGCAAGCCATAAACTTGCCAGGGTCTACATAAATAAATAAATAACTTTTACATTATGGACTTAAATTACCCTTCTTAAATAATAATAATAGAAGTACCACTATCAGAGCATTTCATGACCCTCCTCAGTTTACTCAGAGATCTGTTTGTCTCTTCTCCAACAGTTACTGCTACTATTCTTTGTTCTCTTACTCCTTAACTGTTCTAGTACTTTTAATTGCTCACTTACGTTAAAGTATTTGCTATTATGGTCTTCCAGCGACTGCTTTGGTCTGTCTAAGCCTGCCTGCTAACTTAGCCAATAACGTTACCTTGCCTTTTTGTCGTTAGCATAACCTTAGCTGCTGTGATTTCTTCATCCTGTTTGTATTTAACTGTATGTCACTTAAAAAAATTCCATTATTTGGGTAAACTCTGCATGCATGCAAGGAAACAGCACCATCGTAGTCCTGCAACTTCAGCAGAAATGTTGAGAGGATTGTTTGTTGCATCACAACTGAGCAATAGCTGCTTGCCGGAGCTTCTTGAGACTGAATGCGCTAATCTGTGCTGATAGGCTTTTATCCGTGATGTAGGAGGGATTGTTGCATCAGAGCCAAATCAGTACATATTTAAATTATTTTATTTTATCAGGAATTAATTGGTTAAATATCCCTGGTACCTACACTGGGATGTTCCAGGCTTGAGACATTCCTGAAAAAAACAGCCATGAAACACTCCCACTGCTGTTGAAGGTAATGCAGGGATGCATGTAATCTTAAAGGTTTTCTGAAAATACTTGCTTTATAATAGATGGGTCAGTATCTTTTCTTGGGCAGCAGTCTGCCCGTTTCTCTTATTCAACCAGCTGCTTTCATCCTGCCTGCACATCAGTCAGCTGGCAATGAGTTATTGTTAGCATAGCATTGGCCACTCTGTGCTGTTTAGGAAAGTGTGACGCTAGGTTAATGCTAGCCTAGTAATCCTTCACTGAGTCAGCGAGCGGACCCTGGCAGTCCCAGTTTCAGGCTGCTAATCTCCCGCCACCCCTCCCTTTCACCCACAGAGCTTAATTCCTCCACAACGCTGCTCAGTTCTGCTGTCCTGTGACGTGCACTCGGCCCAAGGCTTATGGTCCAGAGTTAGACCCATGAATACTCTGATTCTGTATCACAACCTGTCCCTTCTTTTAGCCTTCAGTGCCTCAGTTGCAGAAACGGTGGTGTTAGGTATACAAACTACACAATAGAGACTCTAAACTAGCTCAGTCTGACCTGATTGGTCAGACTCTAGCATAAGCTCCAAATTAGGCAGTTAATATGACTTGGCTAAACTGTTTGTCTGGACTGCTTGTGCTTTTTGCCTCATTTAACAATTTGTGCATTGTAGATTTGTTTTTAGATCTTGGCAGTGACCTTTGATGAGCACACTATTTTTCATCCAGAAGAGAAATATGTTCAGAGCTACAAAAATAAGGCCTTGCAGAAATATCTCTGCAACACACTGCATATGTTTGTAATGTCTATACCATATACTTGAGGGAGTTTTCTGTTGTGTCCCATCAATTTCATGCTGGCTAAATATGCAAAGATGGGGATATGAAGAGCTCCAATACTCTGAATCAGTCAGGTTACTTTTTATCTCTCTTCCATACAAATCGTATGAGTCTGTGCAAAAACAGTCTCAGCGCACAGCATGTTTTTCTGCTGCACTCACAGAGCTCTCAGTAGAAATTTTTTGTCCCCTCTCTTTCACCACCCAGTCAAAACTAAGAAGAGGCAGGATTTAAACGGTTTTGTAACCTGTAAAGCCCTTAAGAGAAGTCCTCTGAAATTGAGGTCACTTAGGCACTTATAGTGTAAAGGAAAATACTCTGTTGACACAGATCCCAACTAACAACAAAAACAAAGCAAGAGCTGCCTGACACTGCTACCTCCATCAAGGCTGAAAATGACCTCCACCCCATGGATGAATTGCTGAAGACAAAAAATGTCCAGTTATGCCCTATCTTGGAATGGTAAAGATTCCTTCCAAAGATTCCCGGATCTGGATCCAGATTAGCTGGGATAGTTCATCACTTCTAAGTTGGGCCAAGCTACAGCTCTGGTAAACCTTTTGTATGTATCTGCTCACAACTAACAAACAGACAGGCAAACCGAACCAATCACATAACAACAAAAAACATAAGCAAAAACTGTTGGTCAAAATTTTATTTATATTATTAGTGCAAAAATATACATGCTGTATGTTATAAAATGCAGTGCGCCAATACTAAGCTATATAGCAAGTGGTGGTGGGGAAAAAATTGATACAGCATATCGCGATATCGCAATATACAGGGACACCAAATATCGATATCTTATTAAATAAAATACTCTGTGAATACTGTGAGCAAGAGAGCTCATCTCATGCACCACCATCCTGAGATAATGTTAGCCGAGCAAACTTACATTAAATCAGCTCAACCGAAAAACCATCCAACACTGGACACGCTTAGCTTGACAAAGTGACCTCCTAATTCAGAGCAAGCTAATGGCTCAGTCACACTTGAGTAGAAATAGGACGGCAACCTCCTTGCAACTAGGAAAAATTGGTGGCTGTCTGGTGATTGCATTGAATTTTTTCACATTCTGCGACCGATAGCAACTATTTGAGGCGACCAAAGGATTGCCCAGAGGCTGAGGGTGTTGCACACTCACGACCACGTTTGATCGCAAGGTGATTGCACAGATCGCCTGATAGGAGGCAACCTTTCTGCAAACAGTCGCGGTCTGACTGCAATCACTCTGAGAGAGACTGGCAAAGGTTTGCAAATATTTGCTGTCTAATTTATAAATGCAGACAGATTGCCAACATGTTGCTGCCAGTCTGAATGAGTCTTCGTTGATGAGCGCAACTCGAGGGGACTCGACTCAACTGGTTGCCAGCTGGTTATATTCTGGTTATATTCCTATAGAGCAGGAAGGTTGCTGAGCGCAAATTTAAGTAGTTAAAGTGAATTTCTGTTTATGTAGACAGCAACAGATATGTGGTTTTTGCCAATTTATCACAGTTAATCGCTGTATTATCAGAAACAGACTGCATGTAATTGCTAACTTAACCCCATTAAATCACAGACTGAAAGCAGATTGACACTGTCTTATGACAGATTTTAGTGACAGTGTCGCTATGCTTGACAATCTCATTTTGCAGCAAAAAATAACTGAAGTGAGATAATTTAGTAGATAAAACAGATGTTGACAAAGTTTAACTTTGAGGACATAATTTGCAGTTGAAAAAAAGGTGGTAAATCGCAGTATATGTTATTGCAATACTCAACATATCGCAAAATGTTAAAAATCACAATAATATTGTATCGTAGGGTCTCTGGTGATTCCCACCTCTAAAAGCAAGAGAACAGGTAGCTCTCTGTTTAATGGCTCTTGACTGTATATACACACACACACACACACACACATATATATATATATATATATACAGTCAAGAGCCATCCTGAGATAAAGTTAGTATGTGTGTGTGGAGGAGGAGTGTTTCTTCTTCTGCTGCTCTTATTACACAAAGTATATAGAGTACATTAGAGAATCAGCTCATGTAGCTTTCATTCCTCCTTGGGCTGTTTGTTTTGCCTTACTGCTCTTAATCTCCATCCACTGACCTTAAAAGCTAAAGAAGCCAGTGGGAGGTCAGGGGTCAGTAGCTCAGCTCTGCCCTGCAGCTTCACTCCTTTCTGTCCACATAATTAACCATCACGGTAATCGGTGCTCATTAGACTACTACAGCTATCCAAGCTGTCTCTTTTACTGTACTTACACAAGCTTATCTTAAAGCCTTAGGATGCTTTGCATGTGAGAGAGGCAAGTTAAATACATGCCTGTTTTAGTTTACTTCTAGTGAAACTAAAGCTTATTAATTTTACTGTCTGCTGAAGATTTTTGCTACTAACTCATCACTGGCCTGCTTACCTTATACACAGTCACCACCCACTTCATTAGATACACCTTGCTAGTACCAGGTTGGACCCCGTTTTGCCTTCAGAACTGCCTTAAGTATTGGTGGCATGGATTCATCAAGGTGCTGGAAACATTCCTCAGAGGTTTTGGTCCATAATGACATGATAGCATCACATAGTTGCTGCAGATTTGTCGGCTACACATCCATGATGTGACTCTCCCGTTCCACCACATCCCAAAGGTGCTCTATTGGATTGAGATATGGGGACTGTGGAGGTCATTTGAGTACATTTTGATGCTAGGCCCATCTTCTAGCCATGAATTCTTATTTAATAATATAAATACATTCAAATAATTTTCAAATATATTTATACTTACCAGTTGTTACATGTATACATTACATCTTACTGGGGGCTGGTTAAAAAGAGGGAAAATACATATTTTAAGACAAAAAGTGGTTGCAGAAACTATTTAATTTTTTTATACTTTAATGACTGAATATTTGAAAATCATGGCCATTCCTATGAGATAGCAGTCTTGATGTGGATCAATCCACTGTTAGTTGTAGATGTAGACCTTTATAACATGCACTTCATTTCTTCTTCCTCAGGCACTGGCTGGCCACCTACTTTGTCATCTGGTACGGTGTCCCCTACATGACATACGACATCTTCGCCATGTACCTCAGTCACTACTACCGCTTCCACGTCAAAGGGCATGAGGACTACAAGCAGCATTCACTGAGGACCATAAACTCCTTTGTCCGCAGGGAGTTCCTGTTGGTGCTGCATCACATCGCCCTGCTCACCATTCTGCTGCCTGTCACACTGGTGAGGAGGGCTGATGGGAAAAAGGAGGGAGGGATTGAGACAGCATTTAGGTCATGTTGTCTGTAGTACAGATGAATTAAGAAAACTGCAAGTAATGCAGGAAACTACTGTTAGTGATGGAGTACTAGCTTACTGCATGGTATACTGGCAGGCCTCTCCAGTCAGTGTCTCCACAAACACCTGCTTCCTGTACTTTAGCTGGAGACGGTAGTCCTCAGTGAGCTCAGCATAGAGGCACATGAACCAGATCTCCACCTGCTCCAGGTCCTGGTTTGAATAGCCCTCCAGCTCACAGCAAATTTCCTTAGATAAGGGCTATCATTGCCAGCTGCAGTTCAGGATGGTACAGTTAGATGATAGATCCTCTCTGGGGAAGCAGTTATGTGATATAGAGCAGTGGTTTTCAAACACAAGGCTAACCACAGGAGGAGCCAAAATTTCAAGTTACACCTGTATTCATATCTATGGAAAATAGCCTCTCTGTCATCTGTCATCACTTCTTTTGATTGTAGGCACATTGCACCATCTGGATGTAGCATTGCGCCTATATTTTTGTGCTTTGCAGTGAGCTGCACATGTATATTGGTTGTATCCATCAAGAAACAGTCTTACTGCCTCTGGTTCAGATCAAGTGTTTGATAGGCCAAGTTTCTCTCAGAATGGATGTGGTTTTTTTTTGTTTGTTTTTTTTCTTTTTGATACCATGTTAAGCTCCGTTTACGGTTGCCGCATTGCTTGTTGCATGCGCCAGCTGTGACCTCATCACAGCCCCATAACCATTTTATACTAGTGCTTGAGTGCTTAGTGTCTCCAACCTGGCCTCACACCAGCAGTTGTGATCATTTTGGTGCATGCTGCTGTTTGTGAGGGCATGCTCTTTGCCCATTAGCATTGGGGAGAGGGCTGTTGACATCTCTGGTCCAGCTGAAGCCATAACACAGGTAGCTTTCCCATAGTTTCTACTGATTACCACTACTTTTTTCTTTAAGTATTTGGTCATCTGGTCTGGTAGTTAGTTGTAGTCTGCTTCACCCAAGAAAGTGATCTATTTTCCCCCCTCACAAATTTTGATGTCCTCCTCAGCCTTTGCTCTGTACTAATATAGTAAATTTAACATTCATTCATTACTTTTATGTGCAGTTGCACTAATAATGAATGGTTGACACAAAATCCTGATCCACCCAAATGGTGTGCCTCGGGGATTGCCACAATAGCAAACTGAATAGCGAGCCACCTAGGAGGGAAACACGAGACGTGAAGGGCTGGAGCTCACTGGTTAGCAGTGATTGACCTTTCAAAATAAGAGCCAGGGCATTGTTCACTAGTAAATAGATTGCAGGTGCCACTGTTCTGTCAGAGGGATTAAATAAATAAAATTAAAAAATGCTAAAAAAATGAGTGGCTAAATATACTTGGGTGGACTACCCTGCTATATTAAAGTCCATGTGTGGGGAAACACTGTTATTATTTACATGGCATTTTAAAGGAAAAATGACTAAATTTAGCATGCTATGGTTTCATTAATTTGCTGTTACTTTCTATAATAGCAAATTGAATATGTTGGGGACACTAAAACTCCTCATTGGATGTGGGGGGAATAGGTCATAAACAGCCCGAAATTATTTATAATTTACACACCTCCTGATATATTGCAGTGATATTAATTATGTTAAATATGTTTAGCTTTCAATCAGGCACTGGTTTGTTTCAGCATGGTACAAGACTCAACTTGAAGGGAGTTAGTATTCTCTTTATGTCTTCTTTAATAACTATCTACTGCCAGTAATGCTTTAACTACTGAGTACTCTAATGTTGTGCAGTGGTTTCAGATCAATCCTTCCTTTAAGCTGAATTATCTCCTAATGATTACTTAAGTGGCAGCAAAAAATAGATTTCATTCTGCAAGCCCTTTTTTTTCAAGGTGAATTGAAAGAAATGGACTTAAAGGCTGCCTGGAATTAAGAGGAAAAAAGCACTTTGATTTCAAAACAATGATGCTTTGGAAAGTGGTTTGCAGTAATATCAGAGAAGTGCGTCATCATGCTAATCCACCTCTCACAGCATCTGTTATCTCACTGCTCTGTTAATGTACAGTAAACAGTATGGCAGAACTGCTGCACATGCTTTTAAAGCTGTTTGTAGCTTATAGAGTCGAGCAGTTGTATAAACAAATCTTCAACACAGCATTTTCATACTTAACCGAGCGTTAGTGGCTTTTTGAATTCCCCTCAGTGGTGTCTGAAAGCATCATTATCAATACAGCTGTGAAGCAGAGTGTTTTACTTCCTCTTTAGAAGCCTGTTAAAGACAGAGAAAGCCACAGAAACAATGATGGTGTCATAGTTCTGCTACAAATAGGTGGCTTAACCTAATTAAGAGTCCTTTCACAGGCCGTACTGAGTCAGTGCTGAACAACTTTGTATAAAGCACTTTTCAAAACAAGTTACCAAAATAGGACACAAAAAATTAAAATAAAATGAAAATAAAAGAAAGAGTAAAACCAGTAGTAATTGCTGTCTCTGCTGCTCGCTGAACAGGGTAGATGCACAGAGAGTTATGCTAGCAATGACAGAGCGAGATCTTGCAGATAGATACTGGTGACTAATTGTCCAAAAAGTCACTGAATTTGTTGCCAGGTGCTTTCTTTGGGAAAACACTTTTTTGCTAAAGGAGTATGACAAGTTGCTAAGTTGGTAACATTGAGGTAAAGTAAAGCACTTACTCACTATAGTTCAGCTCACAATGGTGAGTGAGTGGGATGTCAGGTGCCTAAACTAAAATTTCCACTTTTAAAAGAAAATATCCTCTAAATAACCTCTAAATTGAAAACCCAAATCTTACTCAGCCAAAGTAATCATAGTCATCTCAAACTAAACTAAAAGCTAAAACTAAGTGTGATGGAGTGTGATGAAAGGGTGCAGTGAAGTCATCAGCTAACACTAGAAAACTTTGTTAGCAGGCTGCACCCATAAACTGTATGGGTGAAACATGCACACACACACACACACACACACACGCTCATTAGTTCTGAGTAACGCACATTATTTAACTCACCAAAACTGAAGCACAAACTTCTTGGATCGTCTACACCACAGCGAAACAGTTCGTTTAAAAAATGCACCAACAGCTCAAACACAGTGGAGCGGTCCAGTTAAGTGACTCGATGTAGTAGAGGTGATGCTGATCAGCTTTTGTAGCCTTTGATAGTATACCTGTCAATCAAAGTGACCACACCCCTAACTCCAGTATCCAGAGTTATAAAAAAAATCACCCCACTCAGAGTTGTCATGAGGGGGGAAAACTATCCATAGAGGTCAAAACCATTTTTGTACCAGGCTGTAAACATACTTTGCAATGTTGTAAAGTTGGGTATTTTAACATGGAAGTCTATGGGGGTTGACTTCCTTTTGCACCCAGCCTCAAGTGGAGATTAGAGGAACTGCAGTTTTTAGCACTTTGATGCTGGCTTCATTTCCCAGCTCTGGAGGTTGCCCCTCAGCTGGATAACTGAAAAAAAGGAAAAACTGTTTAAAGTGATGCTGTGTACTTATAAAACTAACTAAAACAAAATAAAAGCATCCAGGAAATTAGTTTTAGGCTTTGTTAATTTGGTCAGATATCTGTGTTATTGATTGTTTGTGTTGCAGTATTGTATTGTTCTGTTCTGAACTTCTTAGATCTTTTAGTCGGAAAAATACCACCCATATTATAGTAACAAAAACTAAAACAAACATTGAAACTAATGAAAGCGTAACTAAAACTAAACATATTTTAACAAGAAAAACTGAACTGAAACAAGCAAATCCACTTTGAAACTAAACTGAATAGAAAAAAAACATTTAAAACAAAATTTAAAAAAGGAGTGGCAAATACAAAACTAAATTAACTCCGCATTCAACCAATAAAGATCTTCTAATGGGCATTTTTTTGCTAAATCCTGCTACTTGAATAAAGATCTCTTACTGAGTTCAGTACAGTGCATGACTTCTCTAATGTGCTCTTTGATCCATTCAATGGATGCGGACCTAATTTCAAGGGAAAAACAAATTCTTTTCCAATGGGAATACATGCCAGGGAAGGAAAGAGAACAGCCAGCTAGTAATTATTGATTACTTTCTTTGAACAAATGCAAGCCAAGTATTCTTTGTCCATTACATGCTTGTATTGTAAGGGTGCAGGCTGTTTTCTGCTGAAATATGAGTGTTAGAAGAAGAACAATGATAGCCAGGCTTAGATCTCAGTATCATGAAAGCACCCAAGGTCTGAAAGAAATAAATCGAATTGAATATGCAGTAACTTTGATCGTGGGTATTGGAGGAAGCTGGCAGCAGACCAGAAGCTCTAATTGCAGTTTTGACTGGCAAACTGCTGAACTGTTAAACTTGAGTTCACTGTTAAACAGTTTGAACAACAAACTGAAGTCCCCTAACTCTCAAGCAACCAAACTATTTTACCCACTAAAATATGAGTATAATTAATGGCTCTATTTATGTTTTTCCTACCTACGTTTCCTTTATCTATGATAGATATTCTAAAAAGTCTTAAATGTAAATACCAGAAGGTTGATTCTGTTCATCTGGACGTAGCGTATTCTGTGGGAGAATACGCTACGTCCAGATGAACAGAATCAACCTTCTGGGATTTCCTTACCTGGATGATTGAGCATGCATCAAGAGATTAAATGTAAATAATTATAGTTTCATTATAGTATCATTATAGTATCATTTTTATGCAACAAAAGGTTAAAAACCACACGCTATATGAACAAAGTTACATTTATTCAAACAGTCTTTGTGTTACTTCTTACAAAACAAATTTTCTTTGTTTTGGTAATACTGGAAAAAAATACATTTTAAAACCTAAGCTATGTTTGAGTGAATTATGTTTTACAGTATGCTAGTATCATTTCATTTTTACCAAAATATAGGTGATCTTGTGAGTTTGGTCAGCAACACATTACAATGAAGTCATCTTGCTGTTTCATCCTTTTCAAGGGTTATAAATGTTAAGTTTTTATTCTCCTTGCCACAGCAATGGGCCAGTTCCTGTGGCATGAAAGTTGTAGAAGTACAATGAAAATTCAAGGTAAAACAAGGTGCTGGAAACATTCCTCAGAGATTTTGGTCCATACTGACATGATAGCATCACACAGTTGCTGCAGATTTGTCGGCTACACATCCA
>VUQI01047933.1:4022-27190 GCA_015106735.1 Paratilapia polleni | reverse complement strand
AAACCATTCTTAAGAAAGGGAAACAGGGAGGAAAGGCTGAGGTATGCCAAATTAAACAAGAACTGGACTGAAAATCAGTGGCAACAGGTCTTATGGAGTGATGAATCCAAATTTAAAATTTTTGGCTCAAATTGTCATCAGTATATACGGAGGAGGTCAGGAGAGAGGTACAGTATTTACAGCCATCTGTAAAACACAGTGGAGGTTCTGTCATGGTTTCAGCTGGTGGTGTTGGGATAGATAAACACACAATGAAACACTATCAGTCATGGATTGGCCTCCCCAGAGCCCGGACCTCAACATTACTGAAGCAGTGTGGGATCATCTTGACAGAGAACAGAACAAAAGGCAGCCAACATCCAAAGAAGAGCTTTCAATGTCCTTCAAGAAGCCTGGAGAACTATTTCTGAAGACTACTTAAAGAAATTACAAGAAAGCTTGTCTAAGAGAGTTCAGGCTGTGTTGAAGAATAAAGGTGGTCATACCAAATATTGACTTTCAAGAAACTCTATTTTTGCCTTATATACTGTATTTCCATATAAGTTTGCACATGTTTCAATAAATCACTGCACTTATTTCCCATTTTCCTAGCAAAATATAAAGAAATGAAGGCTGGCTCAAGACTTTAGCACAGTACTGTATTTTGTTGAGGCCATTTGAAGACATGATTTTTGGTTTTAGCTAAAATCATGTCTTCAACCAACAAAAACACTACCTAGTTTCTTTGCAGGATTTGCTGTAATTTAGCCACACTGTTACTCAAACCTGTTGCGTCACATTGGTAGCTGATAGCTTGTATTAAGTTCCAGTGTTTAAGGTGCTGTTCACTGAGATCTGACCTCTCTTATAGTTGATCAGTACTGTGTTGACCTGCAAAAGCTCATAGCCCAAGCAGGAATTCTTGTTTCAGCAATGGCACATGTGCATACCTTTATGGCAGCAGTGCATTATGTTGTTTTCCTTTTGGAGTCTATTTTTGTATGTGACAAAAGTGCAAGCACCTCACCAACACGCAGAACATTTTTTTCCTTTAAGAAAAAAATCTTGGCAGTCACCTGCTGTTTACCTTTTCCTAATCCTGCCTCATCACAGATTAAAGATATTGTGCATCAGATAAGAACTCCAAGACTGACATAACCGGTCCAGTGTTATGCAGAAACATGTTCAACATGGTTTTTTCAAAACTGTGAAAGGCTTTCCTCTCTAACCCAATGGCAAAATTACAAAATTCTTTAAAGGTGACATGCTTAGGATACCTTCATGTACTTTTACAACTCCAGTGTTCAGAGTGACTGACTTTTCCTTTGCCATGCTGTCTTGGTTTCATGTTACAGGGAGAGAGGGAGACATGTTAAGGTTGAATTTGTGACTAGGCTAAGGGGCTTTTGTCCCCCCCTTCCACCTCCCAACAATCCCACCCAAGCTTTGAGAGCTTCATAAAATGGGCATACACATAAAACATATCATTTAACACATTCCAAAAAGCTACTCGCAGGTATATTTTTCTGCTAAGCAATGAGTGCTGCCGCCTCATTATGTACGCTGCTGTGGAGTGTTTCTGTTTTTCAGTTAAATGTTTGGACAAATATGCCCGTAAATCAGCAAGAACGCCCCTTTATGCTCATATTCGCCTTCTGTTCAGTGTTAATACGATGATTCAAAGTGAATCTCTGTTAGGAGCCTTTGCCTCAGTTAGCTGTCTTAACAGCTTGAATAAGAAAAACAGGAAGTTTGTGGTAAAGGTTGGGTCTTTTAGGAGGAGGAGGAGGAGGAGGAGGAGAAGAAGAAGAATGGCACACCAGATGTGGAATCCCAGAGCTGTAAACATCTATGTGAGGGTGTGTGCTTGGCACAGCACAACAGGCAGATAGGTATGACCTGTTGCTGTGTCGAAAACAAGCCCTCATGCTAGGACTTGTTCTAATTACACATGCAGGAGCGGCAACATAGGGAAAACAGCAGAAGGAGGTAGACGAGGTGTATCTGAGGAGGGGAATGAGTAATCTTATGTAACAGATAATTTCATCTTATGCAAACAGACTTTGCTAGAGATGTCAGTTGGTGTAGATGTCTCACCTTGTTTAGAGAAACCACGGTTGAGTCAGGGGAGACAACGGTTTCTCTTGAGCCATATAAATTACTTGCCTCGATTTTTGCTAAATGTAATGATAGCTGGTGAGGCGACACCAGATGAAATCATCAAATACAAGTAATCCTCACCCAAATTTTGGTTCAGAGGATCAGAAATCCACATCAAAGGCAATTCATCGTTTCCTGCTACATATCTAACTCTTTAATATGAGTGAGATGTGTTGTGTCTTATCATATCTCCTTCCCTCTTATTGTAACCATAAAATATGAATCAGTACCAGCAGCAGAAAATATTTATTTTTAATTTGGCAGACCAATTTTTTTCCAAAGCATCAAATCCAAGCAGCCGTTAATCAAAGAGAAGTGCCACAACAATGAGCCATAAATTAAGTGGACTCTGCTGGTCCCACCAACAAGGGACCACACAGGACGAGAGTTTAAATCGAGCCTTTGCTGCATCTCAGTGATGGTGGGATTAGTCGTCATCCATTTGCAGATTATAGAGCGTGAGAAGGGCCTGAATGAGAGAATCTGGGTAGGTGGGTGCTGAGCTAGTGGCAGGTTTGGAGAGCGATGAAAACTATTGGAATGACAGGTGTTGTTTTCAGCTGGTTGCAGACCAGATGTGCTGTTGCATTTTTGACTATTTGGAAAGGTTTTACCATGCAAGAAAAGAGATTACTTCATGCACCCTTTATTTTCTTTCTATTTTTGTGATGGTATATAGGAAGAAATATCATGACTGATTGAGAGATACAAGAGGGGAGCTGAGTACAGCTTCTTGCAGTATGCCAGTGGACAGTAAAATGACTTTTTGACTCTTTTCCTTGCCTTAACTGTTGAGTCAAAGGCCAAAGTTTGGTAGCACTTCATAATACTGCCAGCAACTTAAGGTGCAATTTCACAACATTTAGCATGTAATTCTTCTAAATTTAGGGTGTAATTTACATTACCAAAAAACACTTACTGGTAGGCACAGTAAAACAGGGAGGTAACAATGAGTACTTTTTGGTTATTTTAGAAGGAGAGACAATGGTACACTACTTCCTCCTTCAGTTTTCACATTTTGTAAAGCCATCCACTGGGCTGGATTTGACCCTTTGGGCTGGTTCTGTATGTTTAACATCCCAGCTACAGATACAAAAGGTAGCACTGAAACTGGCCTTTCTCTTTTAACTCAAGATGGGTTTGGAGTGGCCCTTTTCAGCAATGGGCTAACCTTGATCCTGATTTTGACTTGAGTTGTGATTTATTTATTTTTTTTCTTGTTTTTATTTTTTAATGTTATTCTGGTTTTCATGTGTTGGAAATTTCAAAGTATGTGTCACCTCCTCACCCAGTGAGACCAGAGCTGTAAATGAGGAAGCACGACGGGTGGAATGCAGAGCTGAATACGAGTCTTTTCTGGACATATTCAGGTTTCAGAGAGGGCAAGGATGTCAGTATGTGACAGGAAGTAGTTACATAAACCAGCAGCAGAAAAGCAGGTACAGGTGAGTGAGGACTCCTGGAAGGTCTGGATGCTTTGCATAAGGACGAAATTTGCGTTTAAGGGGTGGGTGAAAGCACACGATGCAGTGGAGAGGACATGAGAAGGGCTAAATATGAGACCAGATGCTTTAGTGTTGCATTTTATTTACATGCTGGGCATCAGATGTCCAACAGCTGATATGCTTTTATATTAAATCATCAGTGTATTGTTCCCAGTTGAGACTGCATCAAAGTGTCAAAGTGTTCTGATCCTGACCCTGGAGTATAGCAAGAACTTGTAGTTGATAACAGATTGAGAGTGGCTGTTACTTTGTCAAAACTTTCAGGGATTTCTAGGCACTCCAGAGGGGTGAACTATGAAGCAAGTTTGATAAGGCTAGGGTTTTTTTTGTTTTTTTTTTTGTGCGAGAAGACATGACAAAACCTAAAACCCCAGTCAGAGATAACGGGTATCACAATGGTGATTATCAACTTTCTCTGTTAACCCAGGCTTCCTGCTTCAGGCTCTGAGCATGCTTTAATAAAATGGTGTGGGGGTCTAACGTATCATTTCTCTCTCCTTTTGCATCAGCCTCTACTTCAGTCAGAGACATTCTCAGAGCAATTGGTGTTAAAGACCTATAAAGGCTATAAAAATAAAACAGAAAAGCCAACGCTGGTGCTGCAGAAAGTCGTTAATCTTGTGAATACATTAGTGAATATATTTATTTTTCTGTTCACTTTCTAACACATTCTAGCACATTAGAGCTCTAAATCTTTAAAATGATACATCTAAACATCAGTGTATACGTGTCTGAATCTGTCCTACAGCCTGATGACAAAGAGATGGAAATCATCTCAGTTTGTAGCCAGATCAAAGTGAAATTATTTCTACTGATTTAATATTCTCAGTGATAAATGGCCTACAAATGGACCGATCAGTTTTCTGATCTGTGTTCTATTAGCTGCAATGCCAGTAGTTTGGGCAGCAGAGTAGAACCAAGCATAAATATACAGCTCTGGAAAAAATTAGGAGACCACTGCAAATTTTTCAGAAATCAGCATCTCTACTTATATGTCATTCCATTCCAGTGTCTCTTGAATTCCAACACAAGCACACCTGTTTCTACCTAATAATAATAATAAGAAGAAGAAGAAGAAGAAGAATTGGGGAGTTGTCAGTAGTTTATAGAATAAAACAAAAATGTTCATTTTAATCAAACATATACCTATAAATAGCAAAATCAGAGAAACTGATAATTTTGCAGTGGTCTCTTAATTTTTGCCAGAGCTGTATGTATTTTCTGCATGTGATTTCATTTGACAGGCATGCTGTAAATTAAAAGAATTGGTGAAAACACGGCACCTCCAGATGATTTTTAAACCGAAATTCTGCTCCAGACCAGGTTATGTGTTCGGCATTACTTCCTATAGTTACCTACCATGTTAAAAAGAGAGCCTCCATTGTGACACAGAGTACTCTGGCTTTTAAGCTCAACATACCTTTCTTACTTATTAGTCTCGCTTCATAGTACACCCCTCTGATCTTAGTCCAAGTTTGGAGTGCAGAGAAACAGTTTCTACAATTCTAAACACACTGATGTGTTATTCATGGTCAGATTAGTTTGTTCTCCTGTTTAACACCCCTAACGCTCTGCTCACGGGGTAATTGCTTTGAGATGCTATGGTAATGCTGCACGTGCCTCGGAAACTGCTTCTAGAAACAATAACGCTGTCCGTCATGTGTTTGCTCGCTCGCTCGTTTTATGTGAGCTTCAAAGGGCCACATCCTGTCCTAAACCCCTTGAGCTAATGAACTAATGAAATCTAATGAGGCGTGCCGGGTAACTCTATTGTGGTGGAGGGAACGCAGAAATTAATTTGTCTTTGTTCGTTTTCTGCCCAGCTTTGCTTCGTGGTGTTTTGGACTCCTCATGTGTCAGAGAAGATCCTGGTTGATGTCATTGGAGTGGAGGATACTTTCGCTGAGCTGTGTGTGGTCCCACTCAGGATTTTCTCCTTTTTTCCCCTGCCAGGTAAGACGCACCACTACAGCTTCATTTTTCCTTCCTGCTTTGGCTTTAACTGGTGTTTAGCTCAGACAAGTGGGGTGATGTTTCCATTGTGTGTGTGTGTGTGTGTATGTGTGTTTGCAGTGACTGTTCGGGCTCATTTGACTGGATGGCTCATGACCCTGAAAAAGACCTTTGTGCTGGCCCCCAGCTCGGTTCTGCGCATCATTGTCCTCATCACCAGTCTAGTTGTGCTGCCTTATATGGGGTAAGTCAACACTTCAGAGAGCACTGAGAGGTTCACAAAGGTCAGCACTGAGTCAGGATTACTGTTATGTAATACGTAGTCATGGTTTCTCACTTTTATTCCTGAAGAGCAGGAATTAATCTACACTTAAAAAGTGTAGATTAACAGTGTTAAACCCTTATTATGATCTTGTATTTCAGGGTTCACGGGGCCACACTCGGGGTTGGATCCCTCCTCGCTGGTTTTATAGGGGAGTCAACAATGGTTGCCATAGCAGCCTGCTATGTTTATCGACAGCAGGTGAGAACACCTGGGTTGAGGTCATTGTAAACATGAGAACACACCTTATTTTTTTTGTTTTTACGGGTCTGTGAACAGACAGCGTGTTCCTCACTAATTATAATTTTCCTGTTCAATTTGGATGTGGATGCAACTTTAAATTATCCTTCCAAGCATACATGCAAGGAGAAAAGAAAAAAAAATTCTCTGTACAAGTGGTTAAGGTGGACCTGTTATGCTTTTCCTCCTAGTTTTCTATCATTTTATATACTCTTACAGTGGTGGACAGTCATCTGAAACATGGCTAAAGTTTTAAATAACATGTCAGTGTTATGTACAGTTAATCCCTGTGAGCCAAAAGCTCAGGCTTCAAACTGCTCTAAATACTCTGTTTCAGAGGTTTTTTTTCTACTCTTGTATCTTTATGATGTCAATGAAAGCAGATATCCATAAGGCCTCAGTCACACAGGCCTTGAGACTGGTCAGGAACCCCCTGCCAACCACAGGTTGATAGGGAAAAATGAGTATTTCAACTGGTTGATGAGTGGTTTCTGGAGGCTGTTGATCGCAAAGAGGTATACAGTGCTGCAACAAAAACATCCTTGCGATTGCTTTGGTTGCTACCAGATTGCCAGGATCACCTGTAGTTTGCATGGAAGACGCCAACCTGTCTGCAAGCACTCGCCATTTACTCTCCGAGCTGTAGAGAAACTTGGCAAAAAGTGTGACGCAAAACAGAAATGGAGAACGTTCGCCTAAGCACTGCAGCCAACATGTATCAAAAGCCACAGCTTTTATTTTGAAAGCGAATGGTCAGCATTTCTGACTTGCGACGCTGATGAGTGTTTGCAGGGAAGTTGGCATTTTCCAGGCAAACTGCTAAAACAACCTGTTTCACATAGGTTGAGCTGAGGAACTGCACCAAGGCACAGCATATGACAAATAAGGATTATTTTGAACTGTAAAATCATGCAAAGCTACTCCAGTAGAGTCCAAGAATAAAAATATGGAGCTGAAATTACCATAATGGGTCGCATTTAATGTTTCTTTTTTTTAATTTTTTTTTTTATGTATTTAAATTATTAAAAAGACCTCATCCACAGCAAACAGTGCAGCTTTAATAAATTTGTACTTGCTGTACTGTCAGTCTCTCACTGATTGTCAGAAAAATTAACTTTTCTACATTTATTTCAGGAAAATGTCAATTTGAGGTCAAAATGACCTAATTATGCGTTAATAACGTTGTCCCTAACATTATAAGTTTATATTAAAAGACATGCATCTAAAACCATGGTGTCTTTTCCATTTAATCCATTTTAACAAGAGCAGTTGCCACCAATCTCCAGCCTCTTAGGTTTTTTTTTTTTAATTTAAAGGAAATGTAAATGTGTCTTTTATGAATGGTACATCATGAACCTGCAGTCATCCTAGCTTACCATAAAGACTGGAAACAAGGGAAAACAGCTAGCCTTTCTCAGTTTAAAGGAAACTAAATCTGCCTACCAGTAAGTCTAAAGCTCTCTAATTAACACTTTGCAGCTCATTTGTTTAATCTGCACAAAAAAAAAAACAACTAATTGAACAACATGATGAGCTGAGATCTGAGCCAGAAGGCTGTGGTGTTTCTTGGCTAAACACTGACCTCCTGGAGTTTGAGTCAGGCAACTTCATGGTGAAATCACTGTGTTCAGCCAAGAAATAATCAGGCACATAACCTGCAAACTGCTGTTTTACACGGTTATTATCCAGATTAAACAGAGATATAAGGTGTTAATTAGAGAGCTTTACAGGTGCTGCTAGATGGATTTTGTAACCTCTGGGCAGAACTAGACTCACTGGCTGCTGGATTTAACTTTCAGCTTTGATTAGCACAGCAATATTCTTTAGTTTCCTCAGAGAATTTGATTTCCATTTCCCTCTCGTCTTCTTCCACAGAAAAACAATGAGATGTCCAACGAGCTGGTTGTGGAGGGCGAGAACTCTGCCCCCATGAGCGAGGTGTGTTCCAGGACTCAGATGGATGCCATCGAGGAGCTCCAGGAGGAGGAGGAGGAGGAGGAGGAGGAGGAACAGGAGTGAGCTTCGAGGACAGGGGGGCAGGAAGGTAAAGCCAAGCTCAATGTGGGACTTTTCTGAGGAGGAGACTGTCGGGGGTTACTGTGCTGGAGAGGAGAGACAACCCGAGTATGGTTTTGGTTTCAGAGGTTCTCTCAACAGAACTGAGGTCTTCTTCACGTCGACCACCTCACCATTAACGCGCACACTGTAAAGAAAGCCATGCACCTCCAGTTGTTCATCCATCAATGTAAATACCGTTAACGTCTTCCGGTCTTTTCAACAGTTCTCATAATCAGCGGGCGTATTATCCATTTTCATGTGTTTACTGGTAAACAAGGGAAATCGACACAGGAGAACTCTTCCTCCTCAGCGGTGAGAATGAAGCATCTGTCGAGTGGTAGTGGAGTTGCCAAAATACAGAGTTCTTTATGTTCTTTTATTAAGATTAAGCAGCAAGACCTTGCTTGGATTCAAATATAGACATACTGTGGGACTTGTTGGGTTGTGCAATCGTATTTTACATACAATGGTGTACAGATTATCGTTGTTTTATATAGGTAATGCATTGTGTATATTTAATTGCCCAGAGAGATCAGGAATCCCTCGTTATATATCACTGCGTGTTTAAAAAAAAAAATAGTTATGATTGTTCACTTTCCATGCAGTCTGGGAGTCGATCTACTTTTGTTTTGCCAACCATTTTCCTGGTAGTATTCAGACTGTCATATGTACTGTACATACTGTATAGGCATTCTTATTTGGCAAATAAATTGCTTTATTATTAATCCTCATGCTTACCTGGAATTGGCTTTACCTTCTTGTTTTGAGTCTAACGGATTCCACTGCAAAAATCTTTTTTTTCCCCCCTTCTCTTGTGTCTTGATGTCAAGTAGAGGGGATTTCCTTATATGGTCACAAAAAGAACCATCTGATTTGGAAAGTATTCCCACTACATTTGTTTGGCTTTCCTAAAGGCGAAAAAAAACAAAAACAAGACTACAGTGGATACTGTTTTGGCACCACCAGCAGCTAAAGGCCAATTTTCATCAAGAGAGCCCAGTATGAAGCTGCATTTTCAGCTAGGCTAACACTAAAAGATGAGGGTGTTCCCTTTAAAAAGGGGCAATATGAATCTACGTCCACACTTACATGGGTATTTTTTTGCAAACAGGGATTTTCTGCTTTTATTTTGAAAAACCTGTCCACATAAAAGTGCAAAACAGGTGGCAATAAAACCCTAACCATACAGAAATGTTGGCCAATCAGAAGCCTACAAACAATCAAGGGTGCACACCTTTGACGCTGCAAGACAAAATCTTTTCGTCTTGTCCACGTGTAAACGCAGAAACTGAGTTTGTGACAATCTTCATCCTGGATTTTTTTTTTTTTTTTTTGAGTTTTCAGTGACCTAAAATGCAGTTTACATGTGGATGAAAGGCTGAAACACATAGGGGGAAAAAAAAAAAATGTTTACGTTTACCAAAATACCAGTGTACGTGTGGACAGGGCCTGTGTCAGAACCTCAGTCCATACAGTGATTCAGTGGCAGCAGAATAGCGTGTGCCTTCAGTATTTTCAGAGAGCAAACATTTTCAAACAGAGCTGGCATTTCAACCTCAACAAAAATATATAAAATACAGCTGGTGAGTGAAAAATTCAATCCGCTGTTCTGTCCCATAACAAGATAATGAGGGTGATATTTACCAAACAGGGATGTCGTGTTGTAACCTTTGTTGCTGCTGATGGTTTGAATGGATTTAGGGATGAACGTGAGAATTGCCATTTCTTAGCAAGAAATTATATTTTCTACTGAGTTTGGCTGTGGCAGTTTCCAGAGTGGATTTGTTTGTTTCACTTCAGTTTTTATTTGTTTCAGTGTTAGTTTTTTTTGTTAACTATTGGTGTATTTCTTAGGGGCAAGATGTAAAAAGTTTTAAAAAAGGTATTAAAATTCAAACACTTTTTGAATGCAGTTGACTCTCAGTCATAGTTTTCATAAATCTGTGCTTTCAAAGCCTAGTCATGCTGGTTCAGTTGACAAATTTGACCAAACTTGAAACTAAAGACATTTTCAAATCTTTTTCATTTTATTTTAGTTAGTTCTGTGAGCACAAACTATCATTTGTTGTTTTTGATTTTTCCTTAAGTTTTGTTTTTATTCCAGTTACTGTAAATGTCTTTCACACCTAGATTTAAGCTTTAGTTAAATATAATAATCTTGGTCTGTGGAACCTCGCCACCGGCAAGTGAAGGGGGAAGTACTCACAAGCACCAGGTTCAGATTTCAGAAGCCAGGCGAGGAGCAGCCAATCCGAAGAAAGTGGGCTTTTAAAGAGGGGGGAGCCTTAAAGAAAGATGAGCTGAGCTGCAAAAAGGGCCAGTAAAAGATGCTCATTTCCATGTTCATGTTTTTATTCTTGGACTAGATTAGATTATTTTTGCATGATTCATAGTTCAGAATAATCTGTATTTTGTACTGGGACTTTGTGCAACCCCTTAGTTCATCCTCTATCTGAATCAAGATGTTTTACTTCCCTCTCTTTAACACAGCTTTCTCTTCTCATACAGAGCCAAGGTTAGAAAAAACTAAAATGGGATGAAAAGGGATTATTTTAACATATGCTGACCTTTGGGTATGTTTAACATGACCATCCTTCATTCTAAGTATGTGTGTGTGTGTATGTGTGTATGAATAAGGAAATACATTCTAGGTCCACTTTATGAATGTTTTTAAATTATTAACTCAATCATGAAGACTTTCCCCAAAAAAATCATTTTATTAAATGCCATCCAAAACTTTGACAGTGCAAGAACATTCCTGCAAATGGCATGTTTTTTTTTTTTTTAGGGCATAAAAATGGCCTCTTATCACTAACATCCAACATTCATTCTTATTGTGCATTAGTTCTAAGGCAACATGGAGGACCAAGTGAATCTTTTCAGTGTCAGCATCAACACTGGCACGTTTCTTCCCTTCCGAACAGCTTGGTTAAAGGCAGCATGTTACACATTGAGTTTAACACATACACACAAAGTTGAACACACACACAAAGACTCACAAATCACGCCTCTGACACAGAGGCTTCGATTAATTTTCAGGTTCAGATTAATTATCAGGTTTAACATCTGGTGTTAAACCTGATAAATCATCCAACCCTTCACTGACTAATTAAACCGCTTCACGAAATGACTTCATGAAAAAAACAACAATAAATTAATACTCAAAGTACCCAAATTCCAGTGTAAACACCACCCACCTAAACTTTTTCTTGGCGCTGTTGGCAGCTCCACTGGGTTCAATTTGGGCCTTTTTTTCCCCTCCAAAATGACACCCTGCAATGTAATCTGGATCAATCTGGCATAATCACAGGATATCTGATATGTACGCATACCCAAATAGAAAACTCTGTATACAGTACAGTGTGTACAAGAACATGTAAACCAAATCTTGTACATGGTCTCTAATCAGCATATATATTTTTTCAATTAAAGGAATAGATGAACATTTTGGGATGTGTGCTTATTTGCTGAGAGTTAGATATCTGAAGCAGGAGGCACTTAGCTTAGCATGAGGACTGTAAACAGGGGGATACAGCCTAGCCTCCCTCTGTCCAAAGCACAGATTGTATATAAAAGACGGATGTAGCCACTGTGACGTCATGTTTAGCTTCATGGCCTTCACCACTTTGACTATGGATCCAGAGGTGACCTAATTTGAAGAGTATCAGCTAACGCTCGTAAGCTTATGTAGGAAGTTGCATCTACAGAGTGTATGGATGCAGTGCATAGACACATGCACTAATCACTGCGACGTACAGACATACAAATGAAACATTACAATCTCACTCACTAAAACTGAAGCATAGGCTTCTAGAATTACAGCAGACCATATTGTTTGTCAAATAACACCAATAAAATTGAGCAAAAAGGCTCCACAGTAGCCTGTGTCTCAACACGCACATGTCAAAGTGGCCGTGGCCCATGTAATTTAAACCTCTATAAAATGTAAATGGATGAATCACCCTTGTACAGCTATGAAGGAAAAATTAGCTATAGAGACTAGGGATGTGCGTGACTAGCCAACTAGATGTTAAAACATTGTTGCCCTTGTTAGTCAGCCTCAGAAATACTAGCTATCATTATTTTATTAATGTACAACAGCAGGTACTGGTTTAAAGATGTTACAACATCTTTAAACAGATGACAGCCGTGCAAAAATGAGCAGCTGTGTCAGAATAAACTGGACTATAATCAAGCAATCATGTTTAACCACATTCTGCATCGGGGTGTGGACGCACATTTCAGCAATATTTAAAACATGATCTGATTAACAAGAGATGTGATGAACAGTTTCATATGGCTCCATACGGCAAATGTTTAACTTAATCCATTTAAAGTGTGTTCAGTTTTAAACGTTTTGTGTGTTAGACTAGTCGACAAGTCTAATTTTTTTTCTCTCATTTAAACAAATAGCAAATTAGTCACCAGAAACATCCCTAATAGAGACCAAAAGCACTTCAGCGTTGGTTTCATTTTTTTCATCCCCCGAGGTTGCCACATATTCTAAAGGTAACAAAATCTACCTACCAGCACCTCTAAAGCTCACTAACACTTTAAATCCATTTTGTTTAAACCAGAAGTGTCTTGATTTATGCCAAATGGTGATAACAGAAGAGTGCGTCTGTGACCGTTTCTTTTCCCTGCTGATATTTAAATAGCTATTTTATTATGGAATATTAAAACTGAGATCTGGCCCTTAATGTGCATTTACTGGCACTTCTGTTGGAGTCTGTGCACAGTGATGAGGATCACTGTCGGCACACGTGACTTCATAATTTAAAGCAACGCATCTGTGATACCTTTTCCATCTGACAGTCTGGACAAACGTAATCCATCAAACCTCAGCACCTCGATATGTCTGCTCAGCACAGCTCCACAGTGTCCAGCTGCATCACAACTGCAAGAGCTGATTTGCTGCATTTCTAGCTGATTATATATATTGTGTGTGTGTGTGTGTGTGTGTTTGTGTGCGCTTGCCCACCCCGTTATGCTCTTTTCACAAGCATGAGTGTATTTTTGGTGAATTAGTCTCTGCACCATGTAAACATTAACAAATCGCTGTCTTAAAATTTATATGAAGTTATTTATTTAATCTGTTACTGAATTGTCTTAAAACAAAATAGAGAGAGGATAAAATAATCGATTACTTGAAAAAAAAAAAAAATCCAGGTTAATAGATGGTGAAAAAATAGAGAAAAGTTAGAGATGCACCTCTCTCTAGACTACACTTTTCCTTAAAAAGAGTCCACAGAAGCAGAGGAAAACCATAATGTGTCATTGCTTTCTGTGTGGATTAAAGAAATTAATCTGTGAGCTGTAGAGGTGCTTGGTGGTTGGATTTTTCTACCTAAGCACAAAGTTAGGAGAGCTGTTTCCCTTTACTTCCAACTAAGCTAAGATAACCAACTGCAGGCTGTACGTGAATTTTAGGTCTAAAGACATTAAGGTAGTGTCATCTAACTCTTCTGAAAAAATGCTAACAAGGACATTTCCCAAAACTATTCCTTTAATTGGTAAATCTATTCATCTCGATCAACCTGAGAGCTGTTTGTATGGCAGGAGGTTTCTCTGCAGCGCCAATCAACTGGAGGGGAGCTCCTTTTGTGTTTCTGCAGCTTCTACAACTGGCACATTATAGTGGCGATCATCCTCTGTGACAAGGCACACTGACTGCCAGTCGTCCTTATGGTCGTCTGGATAATAGGTGACAAACTCCTCTGTGTCTGCCTTGTACAGTCTGTAAACTTGAATGGTGCACTGCAAGGCATAGCCCAGCAGGAACATCTCCACCTGCCCAAAAGAGAGAAAGCAGAGGGGGAATAATTGCATGGTTACAGAGGAACTCCAACAGACTTCACAATCAGCTTCATGTTTAATCAGCTGCTTGAGCACAACATTTATGGGTGGAGTCTCTTTACAGAAGCTGAGCCTGTAAAAGCTTTCATGAAAAAAGTGAAAATAACAATTAAATTACTCAGCAGCTCGTTCCTTCCAAAAACCACCTCAGCCCTGGGGCTGATGGTACAGCACCACCACGGCTCAAAAACAGAAAACGGACCAAGCTCTGGCATGTTTTACAGTTCAGGTCTCACATTATAAAAATGTTAACACACCCACCTCATGACATTCAACATTAATTGTTGTTTTTGTTACTGAACATGACACAAGTTTATTCAGCGGCAGAAAAATTCCCAGAAGCTTGTTTACCATAAAGCTGACACAAGAACAAAGGAGCCATATCCTACCTGCTCCAGCCCTGCGTTGAGGCCTACATGGCTGAGGTGGTTGGAGAGGAACGAGCGTGGACAGCCAGACGAGTCCCGCGCAAACAACAGCCAGCAGAATAGGGGGACGTCTCCACCGTCCTGCATGCAGCTATGAAGCTCCACCGCTCTGCTCAGCATCAGCAGCTTGAGCGCTTCGAGCAGGCCGAGCTCCTCTTCTCCACCTTGAAACACTCGCTCGCAGAGCTGCTGCCGCTCTGTGCCAGAGGCACAGTCCGCTGCTGCCTGCCACTGCAGAGAAATCAGTGGAGTACATCAACCACTGAGGCCATTTAAAAGGGCTGGTTATATATGAGCAGTTGCTGCTTTTTTCCCAGACATAATTTCAGGTTTTGCGAGTTAATTAAGAGCTCTAGTAAAGAGGTCGTTGGGATTGGGGCAGCTGTGGCTAAGGAGATAAAGGGGGTCGTCTGCTAATTGGAAGGTTGGTGGTAAGTCAGTTGAAGTGTCCTTGGGCAGGATACTGAACCCCAAGTACCAATCAGAGTGCAAGTGTGTGTGTGAAAGTAAAGTAAATACTAGCGTATTTTCTTTTTGAGTCTTCCACAATAGTTCTGTCACTTCTGAGAGTGTTTATTTTTATTTTTTTTTTAAAAACACCGTTTAACTGAGTACAGCTGTAAACAAAGCAGATGAGGATCATGGTGCTGATGTAGCTGGATGCAAATGTGAAATGGAGGAACACAAGATAGACAGTATCATACAGATGCTTTGGTTGGAGTTGTCTGCTTTTATACCCCCCCCCCTGGAAATTGCGAGGGCTTTTTGGTGATCATGCCGTGTCTCTCAGTCAAGAAAAGGCAAGACTGTACGACTCTATAATCACCAAATCTGACTCAGTGACTATTGTAACAATAGATGACTACCACAGGGACGAAGTGGGAACATGCCCAGGGCGCCCAATTGTTTGAATATTTTGTTAAATAGGCGGCACAGACAGTCAGTGGGACAAAGGTGCACTTAGTCGACAAAGTGTAAACTGTTGGTAACTGCCTCCTGCAGAGGACGTCATCTGTGGAGGACAATGGTGCCTGATATGTGGATTACACTCAGCATTTTTCCAACATACAGAGTTACGACTGTCTGAAGCTTCCTGTTGGCGCCTGCCAAAGAACAGTCCTTTCTGCAAATCTTCAAGATGTTAGAAATGAAATCAGGACAGAGAGACCTAATGAGCCTGTCACTTCTGGTGACTGAATGTGGGAGTTGGACTTTACCGACTTGATCAATGACTTTTCTCAAAGAACGGCATAAGAAGGTTGGTGCATTAGGCAAGACATTTTCACTGCAGTTTTATATAGATTAGAGTGTGTGTTTGACTCCTTAATTAAATTTTATTTATACAGCACTAAATCACAACAATAGTCACCCCAAGCACTTTATACTGTAGGGCAAAGACCCTACAATATTAGAGAGAAAACCCCAGCAATCAGACGACTCTCTATGAACAAGCACTTGGCGACAGCGGGAAGGAAAAAAACAGGAAGAAACCTCCAGCAGAACCAGGCTCAGGGAGGGGCAGCCATCTGCCGCGACCGGTTGGGGGTGAGGGGAAACAGAAGAGAGCAGAGGGAGACAGGACAAAAGACACACTATGGGAGAGAGCCAGAGTTTAATGATGTCTATATTGGCAGGTATAGAACTTAACAGAATAGCAGCAATTTAATGTGACAAAATAACAAATATCCATTCAAAGTACTGCTGCAAGCAGCCCTGAGGTATTGTGTGACCAATCTCTGTGTGCTTAGAAAGGATGCATGCAGTGTGCACTCTCTGCATAACTAGGCAGGAGGAATTGTGGTCATGATAATTAGTCCATGATTGTAACACACAAAAATACTGTGTGCACATTAAGCTTTTAAGGCTCTTCCACTGCTCTATGAGGCCATTCAGCCAAACAAGAAACCAATTCTCTAATGCACAGATAACAAAAAATTGCTATTATTTAATTTCACTTGATTCTGCCTGTCAGACTGTGGCAAAGTTAGGTCAGTGGACTGATAGTGGTAGCAGAAGAAGTGTCAGAATAAATACCTACAGCAAATTTAATGAAAATCTGCTTAGAAATGAGCCTTTATTTGAATTAACTTGCTTTGTCATGGGCTTAAAATGCTGCAGAACTGAGACGAGACAAAAGGTAAGCTCTGAATAGCACACCACATGTTGCAGCACTCAGACAAATATTTAACTGCTGTGTTGCATGGGCTGACAGTTGCATGACATACTGATTAGCCAATATAAAGAGGGAACCTTGGCTGCAAAACATTTATTTGCACGCTGACACATTCATTTCACCATTTCAGCTCTCACACTGAGACATTATTTTAATATCCGCCATTACTCTGTGTATTTGACTAATCTTTTAATTTTCCTGTGATGGAAATGCAAACAAACATGTGAAAATGAGGGTTGTAGTTCCTGATTTGATCCTGACTTTGGTTCCTGGGGCTATCTGGTCAAAAAGGAGCTTTTGTAGGTTATTTTCATTGTGATGACATGCTATAGAATCAAATATCACCATTTTTTACTCACTGCAGAGCCGCTGTATTGGTTGTTTTTCCTCTCTATGTAAGCGCTTTTATGAGTTCAGTACCTTTAAGGCTGAGGGTCCTGCTATCCCTCTAAATCCCCTCAGAGCATTACCAGGCTGCTTTAATGACACACAGGAAACAAGGAGGCCACACAGCTTTTAGAAAACTACCTCCCTTTAACATATGGTAGCAATCAGCCAACCCTCCATGGGTGAATATCAATACCCTCGAGTGTCCACAAATGGCATAAAAATAGCGCTGTGGTTTACTGGTGTTGTGTTTTTCAGATATTTTCTCAGTGTATGCAAGTTTCTGAGAAGATCTGCAGCCAGTACCGTGTTACGGAGAAGCTCCATGTAGCCTTTAAGCTGCTGGGTGGCATCTCCTGTCCCATCTCCCCGCAGGCACTCTCCAGGAAACGTCCACTGGCTTATCAGCCCTTCCTGGGCCTCCAGTTGCTTGGGCAGCTGTAAACACAAAGATTTAGATGATTAAAGATTAACAGTGTTTACAAGAAACAAACCACTGATGCACTTCTGGAGTAAATTTTGGATTCTTTTCTGTATCAACAGCCATATATAATTAGCCATTTATCGTTAGCAACATTACTTCTCAGACCAAGAAGTTGCAAATTTTGTGGGATTACACGTACATGAGCAGCACATCTGTTAAGTTTTTTCCTGCATATTAAAAATGCAGGAGGTTTTAGCCCTCCTCCAAAGTAAGGGATTTCATTTACTCAGGCATAATATCTATTTTTGTTTATCAAAGGGTCAAAATATTAGGAAACTGCAAACATTTCTGTCAACTAAGCTAACACAGTTGCTTTGTCTCAACTATGTGTGTACTAATCATGCTTGCATGTGTATTCACACCCCGAAGACCCAGGATCTCCTTTGCAAAATACTGCTAGGCAGTATTACACCCATGCGACAGTCTCTTCCTGGTGTAAACAACCATGCTTTAGCTTTAGAGGTGCTGATAGATGTATTGTATTACCGCTGAAATGAGTGTCAAACCCCTGAAGCTGTTTCAGCCATTAAGCTATGCTTAGTATAAAAACTGTTTTGGTTAGGGCTGTGCATTTTTTTTAAAATTTCGTTTACAATTTTGGCTTCCAGCTATTATTAAAACATAATTATAATATATAATATAAAATATAACTGAGATAAATTATTGTGCTGTGTTCTGTTTTGCAGCAATTCGTTTGTTACATGTTTCAGCACATCTTTTATTTTTCTTCCCCCCAATTTTGGCCCTTCATTAAAGTCCAAATTCACTCCACACCAGACTGTGTCAGGATTACTTCAATTCACATTGATTTGTTTATTCAGCTCTTCAGTTAAATTATAACCAAATTTCAAGGAAATCCACTTAACTTTCAAAGTATATTAAAGCCATTCATTTTTCCAAAGTCTCTCAGTAACAATTTTAAATAACTCGCCATTAAGGAAAGAGTTAAAGTTATGCAATTATTAAAGGAGCGGCTGCTTTCAGGTTCAGTTTGGAGTACTTTTAATTATCTGACAAATAACGTGGCGTGCTCTGTGATTAATAGCCTGCCCAAGAACTCTGTATTCCAGTTCTTGGTGAGTGAAATTCTAATATTTTATTGCAGGTTTAACTTTAATTAGCAGGTATCTGTATCTGTACAATTAAGCTATATATGCTTATCTGCCACTTCATTTGGTACAACTGCTCATTAACACAAATATGTAATAATATATATGTAATATGCAGACATGTTCAAGATGACCTGCTGAACTTCAAACCAAGCATCAGAATTAGGAAGAAAGGTGATTTAAGTGACTTTGAATGTGGCATGGTTGTTGGTGCCAGATGGTCTGGTCTGAGTATTTTGGAAACTGCTGATCTACTGGGATTTTCCCACACAACCATCTCTAGGGTTTATAGAGAATGGTCTGAAAAAGAGAAAATATCCAGTGAGCAGCAGTTCTCTGAGTGAAAATGCCTTGTTGATGTCAGAGGAGAATGGCCAGACTGCTTCAAAGTGATAGGAAGGCAACAGGAACTTAAATAACCACTCGTTACAACCATGGTATGCAGAAGAGCATCTCTGAATGCACAAAATCCTGAACCTTAAAGCAGATGGGCTCCAGCAGCAGAAGACCACACCGGGCGCCACTCCTGTCAACTAAGAACAGGAAACTGAGGCTATAATTTGCACTGGATCACCAAAATTGGACAACAGAAGAAAATCACGTTTACATTGACTAGGTGGTTGCTGTTGGAGAATACACATTTTTCCTTAGCAACCAGTGGTTGTCATGGGGTCGCTGACTGTTCTCTAGGCCTGTGTGACTGAGGCTCACGGTACAAGGGGCTTAGCCAGCAGTCAGCTACCACCTCTTATGCTTCTTTTCCTTTGATGCTGTGGCAGTATAGTCAGTTCTGCCCTGTCACCTTTGGAGAACCAGCTCCACGTTTGAACCGTTACACAGAGGAAGCTGGGTGGACAAAATGTGCAGGCCGCAATTTCTTGCAGTAGCCGCTGACAGCAGTGGTTTCAACTCTTGGCAGCTGCTGGGGCTGGTTCTATCATTGACTCTGCAGCAATGGAGAAGAGGTAGAAGTGAAAATTTACCATGATAATGTCCTCATCCTGCAGCCATGCAGGCAGCTGGATACTATGGGACAACACCTGGAACAGCGTGGCTCTGAGGGCACAGTAGTTGTCCCCTCTTACTCTCCTTAAACTGTCAAACCTCTGGGACATCTCCTTATAACCCTGCAGAAGCACATGGGGACACCAGAGGAAACATATTAGCTATAAACTGGCTTTAACCTGAAATGATTCTTATTAGAAGCTACAGGCACTGACCTTTTTTATGAGAGCACTTTTGGCAGTATTTCCTTTCCACTCCTTCTCACTGTAAAACAGAATATTCACCGCCGGGGACAAACTGCATCTGTCCTCCACATTTAAAACTGAGTGAGCAAGAGGAGAGAAAGGTGAGACGATGGGCAGAACAAAAAGACTACTGTCCAGATTTCACATGATGAACAAAAGCTGCAGTTGTGTAAAATCACTGATGCAGTAGAAGTAGAGGATGTACTGACGTTTAGTCTCCAACTCGGGCGGTGGTCCAGGTTTATTAATTTGTGACGCAGACAGCTCCTCTTCGCCTCTGTACAGGTCTTCTTCACTAAGAGGAAACAGAGACATTTCAGAGACATTTCAACAACATTAAGTTATTTTTGTGTGTATCCAAATCCTAATCTTAGACCTCTATATTGTGCAATTTTAGTGAATCCCAAACTGCTACTAGGATGGTGTAATCTCTGCTGAAAATACTAGCACACCATGTGTTAATCCAGACCAGTTAGTGCAAAAAAACTGCAATAAACTCAAATTCTTAGTTTTGTTTGCTCGTGGTCTAAACCATGACAATAAATAACATACACACATAATTTTTGTGTATTTTGGCATATTTTTCAACCATAATCCCATCCATTTTTTTGTGTAGTAGCAGTTTTACCTCCTCTGTCTCAGTCTTTCATCAGATAAATTAACCACCACATGGTGTGTGATGCTGTAATCCAATTCAAGACTAAAAAGAAACCAAAAGTGATCTTTACAGACCTGTTCTCCAGGCTGTCCTCATTCTCCGTGGTCACAGGCTTAACATCTGTGGCTGTGCTCTCTGCCAGCTGCTCCTCTTTTCCCGTCACCTCCTCAGCCTCAGCGTCTTTCCCAGCCTGAGTCTCGGCCTCAGTGGGCGCACTCTCTGCCTCCACTTTCTCCTCCTTCTTCACATCATAATCCTCCTTTGCCTTGGGGGAATCTTCATCTTTATCCTGCACCTTCAGCATTGTTTCCTCCCCAACATCCTGTTTGGTTTTCTCCAAGGAAGTGACCTCCTCTGAGCTTGTAGTAGTACACTCAGGATCTGGCTTTTTATCCTGATCTGGCCCCAAGCTGGACAGAAAATGCATCTTTTGTGTATAAGTCTAAGTTTACTATTCATGTCTTAAACACGTGTGCAACTGAAGTCTTATTTTGAAACATAAAACATACATTTAACTGTAGAAATAGTGCAAGTATGAAGAGGACTGCAGACATAGAAGCAGAAATGGCAAGAGTTCGCCCCCTAGTGGTCACAGTGACACCATCTAACACAAGTGCAGAGTTTATGTAAACAAACGTCTTGTTTTGTTATCACAAACTCTGAACTCACTGACCTCTCACTGGCGTCTGCTGGAGCTGTGGTTTCTGGCTCCCTCACTGAGCTGGCGGAGTCCTGTTCCTCACCGCTGTGGTCGATTCCTGAGGTCTCCAATCCAGATGAAGACTGGGAGACATGGCTTTGTGAGTCTTCAGGACTGGCCTCCTTCAACACTGAAGTCCTGCTATTGTCTGAATCCTCTATCACGGCACTGGACACAGAGCAACGAGAAAGGTAAAAATTGACTATTGCTTGCACAAATGTACAAATGAGTGATTACACAACACTGATATATGTATGATAATATTCTGTGTGTAGAAGGCATCACCATGTGTCATACTTGACAAATTAAAAGTAGTAAATCAAGCCCATAATAGGATGGTCATGAAACAGCCCTGATCACGATTCTGAAACAGTTTGATGGCCTAATACAACCACAGATGTGATAAAAGGAGTTAATGATTAAATGGATGGTAAACTTGGGACAAAAAACAAACAGAGAGAGAAAAAGAAAAAAAAAAAAAGAGTACCAGCAAAAGCTGCCCACACCAGACACAGATGTATCCTAAAATGTTAAAATCTGGGAGAAACAATAAGACAGTCTTCCAGTATACAGTATATACATCATGGCCTCTTTTAAAAGGTATAAAAAACTGTTTAATATTTTTGATTTGTGACCTCTTAAAAAAGCCAAGTCACCATACCTTATGAGTTTACAAATGTCAACCGGTTGTGAAACCAGTTAAAGATGACCAGCTGTTCCTTCCGTGACCGTTTTATCTGGATTCTTTTAATCGAGTAAACCACCAAAACAAGACTGCAGATAACAGTGGTGGGAATCAAAGTAACTCACAATACTGTCATTGTATGTTGTCCCCGTGATTCTGCAATACTCGGTACACTGCAAGACACATATGTACAATACATCACAGTATCTGTGTAACCAAAGAAGAAAAAATTTGTTCACTGCACTGTGATGGTAATAATCAGTTTAAATAATGTGTGAATTCAATTAGCATTTCTATACTTTGTCTGCCATTTTCCCCTTGAGTTTCTTCTTCTTCTTCTTCACTGCTACTTCTGTTCACTTTACCCTCATTCATGACCTCCAAGACGGAGGTTTGGTTTGTCTGTTTTTTGCAGTATTACTCAAAAAGTTCTGGACAGATTTGGAAAAAAAAAAAAAGTTTACCAGAGGTGGCCCAGCTTAGAAGTGATTCACTTATAGAGGCGATCCAGATCTGGATCTACGAGTTTTTTGAAGGATACTTTATCATTGCGAGATGAGGCAAAATTACACATTTCATGTCACATCAAATTGAAATAATTTAAAAAAAAATGGAAGACATTGTTTCAATATTTTTAAGAAGATATCACAAACTAATCTGGATCTACATGGAAAGAGCCCCGATGAAGGTATGCAATCTTTGACCTGGAGTCTTAAAGTAGGGACTCCGATAAGTCAAGCTGTTGGATGACTCAATTTAGAGCAGCTTCCTGTTTTAATAAAACTATCTATATTTGGTGGCAACCCTGAATAGGATAAGCGGAAGAAAATGGATGGATATTTGGTGGCAATGTATTGATAACTGTATGACACAAGCGGAAGTGATATAATATATTGCTGCGTCAATATTTTATCCGACCACTAAAAGCAAAACAAGTGTTTGGTGTCACAGAAAAGAAAAAAAAAAAAACACTTTTTGGTCTCCTTTTTGTTGCAGAAAGTTGAGTAAACAACCACCACATGTAGGAGAGCAGGTTATCAGATGCAGCATTTGTTTCACAATATTTTTCATTTAGACATCAGAGCCATTAAATTGCAAGAATCTTATGGTATTTGACATGATACAGGTGTGTGTGTTTTTTTTGTTTTTTTTTTAACTAAAATGCAGGAAGATTGTCATGGTATAAACTATAAACAGCACACCAGCATATCTATTAACACC
>VUQI01047932.1:18899-40574 GCA_015106735.1 Paratilapia polleni | reverse complement strand
ATGTTTTAACAAGGAAATGATATATTGAAGTCTTGAAAGTGGAAAACAGAAAACTGGAGAATACTGGTTTTTGGAGCTGAACACCTGCCAGGGGTGAAATCATGAGTGGAAATTTACTGTATAGGTGGGCATAGTAGACCACCCTCTATAAACTGAGAACCCCCGATTGCTCGGTGCTGCTTTTTGTTTTTTCTTCTTTGGTGTCTGATTTGTTTGTCTAAGGCTTAACCCCCCCGGGGGCGCTTTGTCTATTTTTGCTGATTTTTGTCTGAGCTCTGAGTTTATTGAAATCTGCCTTCAATAAACTATTTTCTGCAATTTGAAGCTGCATCTCCAGTGGTTTTTGAGTATTTTTCTGACTACATTTAGTAATAGTTTCAGAGTTTTGCTACAGAGTAAATTTGATCTTCATTTTTAATTTTTGACACAACAGTACACATTGCATAATTTCTTTTTTTAAAAATTTCTTTTAACAAAAGTTAAGTTTCAGATGCATGCATCTATGTATGTATGTATGTATGTATGTACAGCAATTTCAATCAAACCCAAAAAAACACTGATGCTCCAAACCCCGCGCCAGCTAATTTTATAGCTTCTTTAATCAGCTCAACAGTTTTCAGCTGTGCTAACATGATCAGTCTTTTCACATAATAAACTTGCATAAGGTAATGTTTTCACCTCTTAACATCCACCAGACTGCATGTAGGACAGTTGATTTGAAAGGTAAAACTTTCTACATTCTGAAACTATGTTAAGCATACGACTGAAATACAATCTAACCCTACCTCTGAGTGTTTCAGAGGTAGAGTTACCTGATGGATGTTAATAGGTGATGGTTACTAAAAATGCACCTCTGTACCCCTTCTATGAGGGGTTAGGGTTGTTCCTCAAAGTTAACTGAATGCTGAGGTTATAATTTGTTTTATTTACATGCAAGTGAATATTACAGTTGATATGAAACAGATAAAACAGGAAAGGCCATAGGCTTACACAGTGGACCCTGAAAAAAAGTGTAAAAAGTTTAAAGCTTTAATTATTGCAGTAAATCAGTTGTGACAAAGGGGAAATCTAAGGATGAATGAGAATAAAGAAAAGCAAAAATGCAAGCGCATTTCATCTTACTTAAATATCTACTTTATAATGATTGCAAAACCTTTCTGAAGTGGAACACCTTCAACAGGAATTTCTGTATCTCTTTTGACTGCACACCATAAATAATGGGGTTCAGGCTGCCTGGGATGATATGAAACAAAATGGCACACAGTTTCCTGGAGTCTGAGTACTGTGGGAAGCGATGCAGAGTAATGATGAGTAGTCCACTCAAGCACATAATCAGGTAGACAAAGAGGTGAGTGCTGCAGGTCTTTAAGGCTTTACTGTTCAAAGACTTGTTCTTACTGGTCACACAGACCACTGTAATCTGAGTATAGGTGAGAACTATGCTGCCTATAGAACCTGTGAACAGAACCACTGTGAAAGTGAGGCCATAGACATTATTAATGAACACATTCTCACAAGAGAGCTTAAACAATGATGCATTGTCGCAGAAAGGGTTCGTAATCATAGTCCTGCATCGGTTCAGCCGTATGGTCAGACCGAGCAGAATCCCAACCAAAACAAAGGCCACTCCCCAGGCAAAAACTGTCAGCTTGATCACCATTTTGTTGGTCATTATAGCAGCATAGCGCAGAGGATTACAGATGGCCACATATCTGTCAAAGGCCATAATCATGAGCACAGTGTGGGAAGTGGTGCCAAACATATGTGTGGTGAAAGCCTGAACAAGACACTCATAAAAACTGATAAGGCGCTCAGAAGGAGGCAGCAGAATATCTGAAAGCAGACGGGGTATCATGATAGAGTTTCCTATGATGTCATTAAAGGGCAGGTTGCAAAACAGGAGATACATGGGCTGATGAAGGCTTTTGTCAATGAAAACCAGGACTACGATGCCGATGTTGGTTGTTATAATAAGTATGTAGGAGAAAAGGAAAAAGAAAAAGACAGGATACTTGGAAACCTCTGTAACCTTTAATCCCTCCAGCTGGAGAGTAAAGCTGTTGAATGTGTAGTTTTCCATCAGCCTGAAACAAAACAAATAAAGCGCATATTTGTCACATGTATAAACTCTTTCCAGAATAGATAAGACATATCAGGAAGTAATAATGCATATAAATGTAAACTAAGGAGTGATAGCTTTAAAGAACTGAAGGAAATATTAAAAACTGAGGTTTAGTTTTAGTTCAGACACCTGGCATCATGCACCCTTGACTATAAACCACCTCTCAGCCTTTGTTGGGATAGGCTCCAGCCCTCCCACAACCCTAAACTGGATAAGTGGTTCAGAAAATGGATAGATGGATGGACAATTTGTTAATTGAATGCATATTAAATATTACCTGTTATTTCTCTTCTTTTTCTTCTTGTCATTCAGATACCCACAAACAAACCTTGTGGCAGAGGAGTGAAGCCTTCGCTTCGCTTTTATACTGATGTATTCATTTGGGAAGGAAATGCAGAATGTAATATCCAGCTGGTGGCCACAGAAACGGTCGACAGGAAGGATTAGACCATACTGCTCAACTCAAATCAACTACTATGAACTCTCTTATGATAATCTTTCCTGAGTACACACATATTCAGCTGGGCATTGCTGAGAAGGTGAATAAAACCTCATTATTTGGATGGCACTTACAATACATTACATTCATTGAATGTAATCTTTCTGAGCAAAGCCATTCTGTTGTGTTGTGTTTTTTGTTATTTAAATCATTTTTTAATGACCAATATGTCAATGGATTATAACCTAATTTAGTTGCTTCTGACAAAAAATGGGAAGTGCTCAGGTATAATGTGGAAATCCAAAGTGTGTGATGATGTTTACGGTCAATCCTGAGCGCCTTGTCTCTTCTTGCTTCAAGCATTGAGGCAGAGCACCAGTGGCATTAGAGTTCACTAATCTAGCTAGCTGGTGCTTCAGTTACCTTGCAATTAGTCTATGTGAGCAGGTACACTAATGTCAACCAGCGTCAAACAGAAGAAAGAAAGTTTCATCAAATGAAGCCCTTCTGGCTGGAATGAGATGGATGTCAGGGAAATCTAGAATCGACGGCAGCGGGGCTTTTGATTCATTGTACGGTTTTGGGCAAACAAGACTCAGAGCTGTTCCTGCTAACATAGACAAATTTCTAACTCATAGCAAAATATTGTCTTTGAGTGGAATATATCAGCTAATTCATTCTAACTCTCTGAACTGGTGGGTAAATTAGCTGCAGACAGTTTACATCCACAACAGTTTCAACTGTGTGGTGGCAGATATATCTGCTCTTTATTGTAGTAAAGATGGAGGTAAGTGCAGTGATCATTTTTCTTGTGTTACTGTATCCATAATTTTCATAAGTTCTCTGGTTGGAGATGCCAGTTTTCATATTGGCACCAAAAATACTTTGTATTAAGATGTTAGTGAACCTGTAACATTGAGAAAGTGTGTTCATGTGAAGTGGAAGTAGGGAAATAAAGCTTTTTAAAATCTTAATTTGGAACAAAGTCACATTTGAAGTAGCTATTATCAGACTTGACTCGTGAGTCAGTTTTTGTTCTGGTAATGAGATATTTGCTAGTCATAGCTCTCCTTATTCAAGTAGATAATTGCTTGGTCTTCTCACCAGAATTAACTGCCCAAAGGCTGCTGAATGGCAAGACTGGCTTCATGAAAGACTTTGGGTTATTGACTCTGGGCATGTTTGCGATTTCTAGAAGCAAATCTTGCCATTTTGCATCTATCTTCAGATGAATTGTCACAGAAAGGGTTTCTGATCATAATCCTGCATCAGTTCAGTGCAAGTCCCGTAGACTTACACAAGAACTTGAAATACAGGTTAATGTGCTGGCACATACAGTCCTTTTTGAAGAGTCAGCAGGCTGTTCTGGTTTTTCTTATGGAGTAGAGGTTAGCCAGAGGACTGTAGAGAAAGTCAAGGCCAAGTACTGTTTTAACTGGTAAAGAGATGGATAATTCAATTGAATTGAACTTTCAATTAAATTTTATTTCTGTAGCGCCAAATCACAACAACAGTCACCTCAAGGCACTTTATATTGTGGGGTAAAGACCCTACAGTATTAGAGAGAAAAACCCAGCAATCAGACGACCCCCTATGAGCAAGCACTTGGCAACAGTGGGAAGGAAAAACTCTTAACAGGAAGAAACCTCCAACAGAACCAGGCTCAGGGAGGGGCAGCCATCTGCTGCAACCGGTTGGGGGTGAGGGGAAACAGAAGAGAGCAGAGAGAGACAGGACAAAAGACACACTATGGGAGAGAGACAGAGTTTAATAGTAATTAATGATTAAATGCAAGTGGTGTATGAACAAATGGAGAGGGAAAGAAAGTGAAGAAGAGGAAGTGCTCATTGTGTCATGGGAAGCCCCCAGCAGCCTAGGCCTATTGCAGCGTAACTAAAGGATGGTTCAGGGTCACCTGAACCTGATGTGTTTTACACTGAATGGACAAAAGTATTGGGCCACAGTCCCATTGCCACAGGTGTATAAAATCAAGCACCTAGCCATGCAGTCTGCCTTTGCAAACATTAATGAAAGAATGGCTCGTTCTAAAGAGTTCAGTGAATTCGAGTGTGGTGCTGTACGTAGGATGTCACCATTACAACACGTCCGTTTGTGTAAGTGGTATCATTGTTATTATTTGAAGTGGAAGCATTCAGGAACCACTGTAACTCAGCCACAAAGTGGCAGACCATGTAAAGTTACTGTACAGAGCGGGGTCACCGAGTGCTGAGGCACATAGTGCGTAAAAGTCGCCAGCGTTCTGCAGACTCAGTAACTGCAGAGTTTCAAACCTCCTCTGGAATTAGCATCAGCACAAAAACTGTGCACAGGGAGCTTCATGGCGTGTGTTTCCATGGCCGAGCAGCTCCTGTAGGCGTAATATGTAAGTAGCTCAAAACTTGTCTTTATAGTGTAATTAATATAATTAATGTACAGTATAATGTACAATATACTGATCCTCTCATCTAATCTGTCAGCAAATGAGGAAATAACTGTTGCTAAACTGTTTTTCTACAGACTTAAAGAGCTACTGACATGGCTAACTCTTTTTTCTTAGTAGTTAAAGAGATTTTGAGTGCGTGTGTGTATGTTTTTTTTTTTTAGCATAGCCCATACGTTCTTCTTCTTCTTTTGGCTGGAGCCTTTAGTGGTCATCACGGTGGATCATCTGCCTCCATCTCACCCTATCCCTAGCATCCTCCTCTGTCACACCAACCCTCTGCATGTCTTCCTTCACTACATCCCTGAACCTCCTCTGTGGTCTTTCTCTTTTCCTCACTACCATCTTGTAGAGCTTCCCTTTCACTCTTGCTGCTATCCTTCTGTCACAAATCACCCCTGACAATCGTCTCCACCCTGCCTGCACTCTCTTGTGCACTGTCCATTGGTTTTAATGGTTGACCCCAGGTATGTAAACTCATCCACCTTCACTACCTCTACTTCTTACATCTTCACTGTTACACCTGTCTCCCTCTCATTCACACACATCTTGCTTCTACTGACTTTCATTCCTCTTCTCTCCAGTCCATAACTCACCTCTCCAGGTTCTCTTCCACCTGCTCCCTACTCTCACTACAGATCACAATGTCATCTGAAAACATCAATAGTCCACGGAGACTCCTGCCTGACCTCATCTGTCAACTGTCCATCATCATTGCAAATAAGAAGGGCCTCAGAGCTGATCCCTGATGTAATCCCACCTCCACCTTGAACCCATCTGTCAGTACAACTGCACACCTCACCACTGTCCTCATACATGTCCTGCACCACCCTCACATACTCTCTGCAACTCCTGACTTCCTCATACAGTACTACAGTTCCTCTTTTGGCACCCTATCATATGCTTTCTTTAGATCCACAAAGACACAGTGCAACTCCTTCTGACCTTCTCTATACTTCCTCATCAACACTTTCAAAGCAAACATTACATCTGTAGTGCTCTTTCTCAGCATGAAACCATACTGCTACTCAACTCTTACCCAGAGCTTCATGGCATGGCTCATCAGTTTTATCCCTCTATAAAACAATATTGTTGAGATAGCCAGGAGTCAAACCTGGAATCTTCTGATCCAGAGGTAGACACTTTATCCATTGCAGCACTAGCCCTGTAGTGGCACCTGAGCTTTACGCTAATATAATTATCTATGGGGCCTCTATACCAGCTTTCATATTTATTGCCTTAGCATACCCATTGATACAAAACAATAACACAAATTCTTACAGAATGGTTGCCCCAAAGGGAATAACTACCGTTTTTCTACCATTTTTCAAAAATATTTATGGCTGTTGTTAAATTTCAGACATACAGTAAGTCTGGGAGTACAGTCCTCTTTTGTAGGCTGATTTAAGAGGAAATACATTTTGACTTGGTGACCATAAATAATCTGTTCTTTAACTTAGTACTGAGGCAATGGCCAGATTCAAAACAGAAACTTTATTATTAGACAAAAACCACATGAGTACAATGATGTCATTAAAAGTTGGGACTGGTAGAGCTTCATGTTTATTTTTCTACAGTAGTAGAATAATGATATGTTACACCTTTTTTGAGTTTAATCTCACCTCTCCTCTGGTCTTCTGTCATTCGCTCAGCCCTATCATCTTTACCTCCCTCAGTGCAGCTGTCATCAGTACTTAAAACAGTGTGGGCTGGATGTGTGAGCTTGGGCTAAAAAAATAAAAGCAAGAGAGTTAAACAAGAGTGAAAGGTGTAAGATGATGATGCACACTTTTAATGTGCTCAAACCACACTGCAGACTGCACATTATCTGCAGACTTTTTAGAGAAGGAAGAGAAGAGGGGAAAGTGTATATAATGAAGTACTGTGTAGTTGAATATTTTGGGGAAGCCAGACTCTTGTTCCCCTAAGTGTTGAATGTCTGGTGAGAAGAATAACCAACAACTCAGAATGTCAAACCATTCCTGTTACAGATAATCAGTTTTAGTGTGATGTAGTGATGATGTACTGTTGAATTCTGTTAATTCCACCAAGTAGCGGCCACTGTTATCAGCTGTGTAATTGTTATTGAGTCTAAGCAGACTGATCTGCTATAGGAAAGCACTTATGTTTAGCCATTAGAAAACAGCAGAATTTGAAATCTCTCTGGAATGAAAGTAATCTGGGAGAAAAGATAGATGGCTCTTTGGGTCAAAGCCACACTGCCATGCCCTATTGATGTATGACTCTCTTATGTCCTTATGTTGAGATAAGAAACTTTCAGCTCCATATTGGGAAATTACATCAATTCCCAAGGATTCAGCAAGAAGACAAATGAGGAATGAGTGCAAAATGCAATACGCAGACTCTACAATAATGACACCAGGAAGATATTGACCCAATGAAAATAATTGTTGGGGCCTATTAAAGAGCAGTCCAGAGATTTCTTTTACATACACAAGATATATTTTGCAGTCAAGAGAAGTACCTCTCAGCCTGTCAAAACAGATGTATATCTTCCCCTGTGGCTCTGAGGGACCTGTGTCAAGTCACCCATGGTGATTACGTCATGGAGATGTCATCATGATTGGCTCTGGTTGGTCTTGAAGACAGAAAGAAAAATGTCATTAAAAAAAAAAAAAGCTGTGTTGTAAACTAACATTTGGAAGCACTCTCAGGCAGAAAGAGTCTAACAAAGGGGTGATATTAAGGCCCCAGTCACACAGGCCTAGAGACTGGTCAGTGACCCCCTGGTAACCTCCATCGCTAGGGAAAAATGTATATTCCCCGATTGGTTGGCGAGAGGTTGTGTGAGGTTGCTTGCTGTTGGTAGGTGACATTGGTTGCAAAGAGGTATATGGTGCTGCACCGAAAACTTCCTTGTGATTCCCATAACAGCAGCTAGGGGGTCCAGAAGATATGATGCTGTTGACAGGTGACCTTCTAGCTGCTCAACAGTCCTGGGTCTTCTTTGTTGTATTTTTCATTTAATGATGTGCCAAATGTTTTCAATTGGTGAAAGGTCTGGACTGCAGGCTGGTCAGTTCAGCACCTAGACTCTTCTACTACAAAGCCATGCTGCTGTAATAGCTGCAGTATGCGGTTTAGCATTGTCTTGCTGAAATATGCAAGACCTTCCTTGAAAAAGATATCTGCATGGGAGCATATGTTGCTCTAAAACCGGTATATAAATTTCAGCATTGATGTGCCTTTCCAGATGTGCAAGCTGCCAGTTCCATAGGCACTAATGTATCCGCATACCACCTTTGAACTGAGCACTGGATGGTCCCTCTCCTCTTTATTCCGGAGGACATGGCATCCCTGTTTTCCAAAAAGAATTTCAAATTTTGATTCGTCTGCCCACAGAACAGTTTTCCACTTTGCCTCAGTTCAGTTTAAATGAACTTTGGCCCAGATAAGATGGTAGTGTTTTTGGATCATGTTCACAAATTGCTTCTTCTTTGCATGATAGAGCTTTAACCTGCATTTGTGGATGGCACAGTGAACTGTGTTCACAGACAGTGATTTCTGGAAGTATTCCTGAGCCCATGCTGTGATTTCCATGACAGAATCATGTTTTTAATGCAGTGCTGCCTGAGGGCCTGAAAATCACGGGCATCCAATATTGATTTTCGGCTTTGTCCCTTGCACACAGAGATTTCTCCAGATTCTTTTCAGAGTCTTTTGATGATATTATGAACAGTAGATGATGAGATATTCATCTTAACAGTTTTACATTGAGGAACATTATTCTGAAATTGTTCTATAATTTGTAAATGCAGTTTTTTTGCAGATTGGCAAATTTCTACTCATCTTTACTTCTGAGAAACTCGGCTTCTCTAAGATGCTCTTTTTATATCCAATCATGTTACTGACCTGTTGCCAGTTAACTTAATCAGGTAAAAAAAAAAATGTTATTCCAACTGTTTCTTTACCGCTTACTTTTCCAGGCTTTTCTTGCTACTGTCCCAACTTTTTTGATTCGTGTTGCATCAAATTTAAAATGAGCTAATATTTTTCATGAAATAGCAAAATGTCTCACTTTAAACATTTGATATGTTTTCTGTGTTTTATTGTGAATAAAATAGGGGTTTATGAGATTTGCATATCATTGCATTCTGTTTTTATTTACGTTTTACCCAGTGTCCCAACTTTTTTGGAATTAGCGTATTTCAGATGATGTAATCACACAGTTCAAGTAAATATGAAGCATTGATCTCTACAATTTTAGACACTTTAATGCAGAAATGTTGCATAATTTACCTTTAACTTTTTTGAGTAACGCCAAGTTAAGTAGCAGGGTTAAACATCTTGCTATCTTGTGAGCGATGTATGATTTCACCCTCTCAGTGTAGTCATGGATGATCTCTTGTTGCTCTTAGATGGTTTGTCCTTCATATCATTAGAAGACTGTATAGCATCTTAAGCAATATCAAAGTCAAAACCTGATCATGAAAGTGAAAAACCTGCAGGTTGTCACTGTAATCCCCAGCTCTTCTTGCTTAGATGTGAAACACTGTCTGCAGGTGTGTAACTGTGAGGATTACTGTGAGGTCACTGGGGAAAGTGAGTATGTTTTGACTAACCACAGACACTTAGTTTAGACAGACAAGGCAGGAAAGTGTAAACACTCCAGTCTATGATTTATTATGAGACTTGTCTGATTTATTATTGTTTGATTGAAACCTCCGATCCCGCAGCAGCTCCTCTCTGCATCTCACTGGTCTTGCTCTCTGTTCCTTACTCAGATTTCGACCTTTTCCTTCATTCCTTTGTGTTGTTTAACGTAAGGTATTTCACGTAGGACTGTGTTGCTATAATCACCTTTCTTCTAATCTCCATCCCTAGCCTTCTGCCTGCCATCTTTTTCTATTTTCCTTGATTTCTGTATTTATCTAAAGAGACCACATTCCTAAAAGTGACAGTGAAGAAGGAGGAAAAAGGAAAGAAAGAGAAAATACATGCAGTAAGGGTGGCTCTCTTTAAAATACCACTTTTGCTGTTTTTACTTGAAAAGAAAGACAGTGGGGGAGTAAAACACAAACAATGAGTGTTCAAAAATAATCAAACAATAACTGACATAATGAAACTACTAAGCCCTGTTGGCTTTATTGCTTCATGTTTCACTTTGGGTCAGGTACATCAGCTGCTGTCAGCCCATTGGCCCAGAGTTTCTGAACTCATCTGTGACTCTTAAAGAAACTCATAATGCTCTTAGACCAACTATCCATCTTTGCCTCTGCTCTTGTGTGCTGTAATTGTGACAAGTTGGACAGTAAAATGGACCCACCTAGGCTACTCAGCTCTTTGAAACCTCATTTAAGCAGTCTAGTTTTCGAGAGGTGCAAAATGTGTGGTTTGTTTTTATTTGCTTTCTTTAAAGAGTCCAATTTAGGACTTCAAAAACCTTTCACTGACTTCAACTCCTCATATTTAGTCAGCTACTGAACAAGAGCTGAACAACTTTTAATATATACAATAAATTATGTTTTATTATCCTTCTCACAGATATAGTTACAGGCTTGCTAGTTATCAATTTTCTGGTAAATATAGACAATGAGTTAACATTTTGATTAGTGACTTTTTTGTTTTTGTGTTTTAGAGCTGCAATAGACTCGTTGCCCCAGCACTGAATCATACACGACCTGTCCTAAAGTTTGCAAGTACTTTAGCAAGGTATTTTTGAACTTTCAAAGATCCTTGATAGTAAATAACGGAATTGCAGAAAGCCTAGAAATCTCCCAGTGTAACAATATCCTTTTCTATGTAATCCTTCCCAAATCCTTCCCAAAAAGGGGGTTTTACCAGTATAGAACTTTGTGTTTAGCCAAATACTCAAAGAGTCATTAAAATATGAGTCCAAATTAAACATTTGGGTAACTTTAGTCCAGGTTATTATAAGGTGAGTAACTATGAGACTATCTTTTGCTTCTTTAGTCAGAATCCAGTAATGCTTGATATGAAGCTGGAAGAGGCAGTTTAGCAAATATTGAACACAATACTGAACAGACAAATCAATTATTAACATTGCTGGTTGGACAAGTATATGAACCCCTAGGCTAATTATACGACTAAAAGCTAATTTTGGAGTTTTGCTATTAACAAGAAGGGTGTAACTGAGCTAAAATAAATAATGGTTCAGAAATCTCCCTGATCAGAAACAGGAAATGCTTATTCAAAGTTGCTGCTGCAAACAGAGGTTGTTATTAAATCCAAGAGTTCTCTCTTCATCATGATGGTACGTTTAATGGATGTTTTCAATAACTGCATGAAGGATAATTGTGTATTATTAGCTGAACCACATAGTCTACAACTGTAACATTTAATGACAAAAATAATAGAAAAAAAAAGAAAAAAATCACATTGCAAAGGGTTCAGCTACTTTTTCTTCCTCTGTTCAGTTTTATAACAGTACATTTGTGTTCCAGTGTTACGGAGTCAGTCTTTAACTGCTGAGCTTGTTTTCGCTTCAGGTGGATCACATACTTTACATTTCTCAGTCTGCCCAAAAGAGTGAAGAATAATGGACTTGTATCTGATACAGACGATGGGAAGGCTCAGTTTAAATCTGACATAAACTCAGGGAGCAAGCATGTGCACTGTGCAGAGCTGAAATTAAATTTGGGGTTGAGGTTCAAACATTCAAGGATTTGTTTGCTCATTTCATGTTTCCACTGCTCTGATCATGCGTTTTTACTTTAGACTGTCTGCAGAGCAGTGAGGATGTAATTCAGCTCAGTTCAGTTAACTTGTTTTCTAGGAAATTAGTTCTGATGTTAGGTAGGACTTCAGTAGCCTCTCCCTGCATGCCCAACATTATATATGACTTTACTGCCCCTTGTTGCATGATGGACTATAAACTAATCTCTCTGTCTCTGTCTTCAGTGTGTGAGTGTGTGTAGACCACATCTGGTAGTCCATTTCTGTGTTTTATAGGTCATAAAATGTACAGCTAGGTAAATAGAGGGGAAGAAATTGTTCTGACAAAAACTGATACAAAGGGTTTAATGAAAGGACAACAAAATATGGGATGAAAAACATGCAATAAAAACTTCAAATTACTATGATTCCAAAAATATGATAAGGCACTTCAATATCAAAAAACAAACAATGACTCTTTTTATTGTCTTCTTATTTTTGGTTTGCATGGTAAAATTTTTGCATTGTGGTTTCATGAGTTTTGTCAAGATGCAGGCAACAGTGAAATTAAGTTAAATGTTGCCTATATGCCTACCTCCAACCTTTATGCCCTTTGTTCCATTTTCTGTGATGTATATCTTGTTATGTGTATAGTTGCAGTTAGGCCCATAGGTTTCTGGAGACTGACACATTTTTTTGTAATTTTGCCTCTCCACGCCGCCACAGTGGATTAGTCAAGATGTGATTGAAGTGCAGACTTTCAACTTTAATTCAGGGGATTTGACAAAAGTGTTGCATTAACTGTTTAGGAATTACAGCCATTTTTATATACAGTCCCCCTATTTTAGGAGGCTCAAAATTAATTGGACAATTGACTGACTGACATGCAGTTTCATGACCAGGTGAGGGCTGTTCCCTTGTTATTCCATGACAAATTAAGCAGATAAAACACCTGGAGTTGATTCCAAGTGTTGAACTTGCATTTGGTAGCCTTTCACTGGAACTCTCAATATGAGGTCCAAAGAGATGTGGATGCAAGGCCGTCATTAGGCTGAAAAAACAAAATAAGCCTATCAGAGAGAAAGCAAACACTTTAAGAGTGGCTGAATCAACAATGTGGTACATCCTTAAAAAGAATGAATGCACTGGCCAGCTCAGCCACTCTAAAAGGCCTGAAAGACCAGAGAAGACAACTAAAGTGCATGATGACAGAATTCCTTCCCTGGTTAAGAGAAACCCCTTCACAACATCTAATCAAGTCAAGAAAACTCAAGGAGACAGGCGTGTCATTGTCAAAGTGTGCAATCAAGAGACACCTTCATGAATGTAAATATAGAGGGTTTACAACAAGGTGCAAACCACTGGTTACACTCAAGAACAGGAAAAACAGATTAGGCTCTGCCACAAAACATCTAAAAGAGCCAGCACAATTCTGGAAAAAAAAAATCTTTGGACAGATGAAACCAAAATGAACTCGTACCAGAATGATGGGAAGAGAAAAGTATGGAGAAGGAGAGAAACAGCTCATGATCTGAAGCATAACACATTATCTGTCAAACATGTTGGAGGTAATGGTATGGTATGGAGATGTATGGCTGCCAACTGAACCAGGTCACTGATGATGCTACTGCTGATGGAAGTAGCAGCATGAATTCTGAAGTGTACAGGGCTATACTATCTGCTCAGATTCAGCCAAATGCTGCAGAAACTTTAGGAGTTTTTGCAGCAGTACAGCACTTCACAGTGCAAATGGATAATGACCCAAAGCATACTGCAAAAGCAACCCAAGAGTTTCCCAAGGCAAAGAAATGTGATAGTCACCTGATCTCAACCCAACAAAGCATGCTTTTCAATTGGTGAAGACAAAATCAAAGGCAGAACGACCCACAACCAAGCAGTAACTGAAGGTGGCTGCAGTAAAGACCCAGCAGAGCGTCTGAAGCATTAGGTGATGTCCATGGGTTCTAGTCAGGTTTCAGGCAGTCACTGACTGCAAAGGTTTTCAGCCAAGTATTAAAAACAATCCTATTTAAAATCATGTTAGTTTGTCCAATTACTTATGACCCTCTAAAACTGGGGGAGCTTGTACCTAATACCTGTAATACCTGCATTCCTTCCTTTTAGAGATTTTGTGAATATTCATGCGCAGCACACGTGTTATTACCTCAGTTTATTTCCATGGCTAGCTATAAAATGTCTAAAGTCACTGTCATATAATCATAATCCCTAGGAGAACTGTGATTTTACTTTGGTTAAAGCTTGTTAATATCTTGAATGTGACCATCAGGCTGATGGTGACCTGAAAATAAGGTGACACAGACACGAAGTACTCAGTGTAGCCGGGCTGCAGCAGAAGCCAAATAAGGTCACTTCACAAATCTGATTAGCGTTACTTCCTTCATTACCTCAGTATCAGCACATGCTCACCGTGTAATTGATCTTCTGTAGGCTTTTTTTGTTTTGTTTTGATTTGTTTGTTTCTTTTGCTCTGATTATTCAGAGAGGTTTTACTGTGTATTTTTGCAAAAGCCTGCTGCTCACTGAGTCACACATATCTGTGCAGCTTGGCTTTGCCTAAGGGCTTTGCTGTTTCCCTGCTAAGGTGCTCCACTCTGTGGCTATGCGCGTTGCTCCAGATTCCTGTGTCCCTAAGTAAGCTCTCCAATAAACCACACATTTTAAAAGTTGTTTTTAATTTAAAAATAATTTTGGCTCTTTTGTTTTCCACAAAAACAGCAAGAAGCTTAGAAAAAAACCTGACCTGTATGTCATCAGACTGATTTGACTCTCGACAGACAATTAGATGACAGAATTAAGTCTGACTGCCTTTTGACCTGCAGAAACTTGGACTAATTTGGATCAGCCATCAGAAGTTGGTGGCAGACAACCCATCTATAAAGAGTGTGGTGCGTTGATGTTTTTCTGCTTCTGTTTTTGAGTTGGATTTTTGGCTGCTGTCAGCCTTGAACTATTGCAGCTTTTGCCAGAAGATTGTATCTGGGTTTGTTTTCTTGGAAGCTACGTCCATCTTTTATATACAGTGAATGAAGCACACAGGCGGCTATTGCTGGGAGCTGTCTTTTAGGCTTCACCTCCACTAAACTGGACCTCTGGATCCCTGTGTGATCCCAGCTTTTGCCAAAAGATTGTATCTGTGCAGGCTTGTTTTAAATATGCAAGTTACAGTGACCCATCAGCATGCACGCATAGCTCTGGCTGTGTGTTTGATTGACAGAAAGATAGCTGCCTGTTCTTTTATCTGAGGTGAACAATTTCCATCGTTTTGAAGTCCTCAGAGCTTGTTCCAACATTTCTGGTGCTGCCAAATAAAACTGAGTTCAATCTGGATCTGAGTTTGATCTCTCTTTTTATTTTAATGAATTTTTATTAAATAATAACAACTTTCTCTCTTGGGCACAGCTAGATATAGCAACTAGATTTTAGAATCTCTCAGCTGAAAAAGCTTACTATTAATATTACAACACAATGGCTAATCAAACATACAACAACTTCTATTTAAACCTTCAGAAAAGACAATGCATTTGTTTATTTTTGTCCTTTAACTACAAACTCTTTATTTGATTCTTTTATTGAACAGCGTTTTGAATGGATTTTCTTTCTTTGAGGTTGCTGCTTTCTTTTTGTGTTCGTATTACCATTAGAGTCTTATAAAAAATAAATCAACAACTTTTCTTAAATAAAAAAAAAAGGAAAACAAAAAACGCCTGTAAAGTAATTGGTCACACAAGTCTCTCTTCAACAGATATAAACCCCTCTAGACTGATGTTAAAATGCCCAGATTCAGAGCAGAATTAAACATTTTTACAGCCTCATAGTAAAATTATTTGAGCCTCAATTGATGGTTTCCCTCTTCATAACAACTGTATGGGGGGAGCATCTTTGCTTTTGGAAACCAGAAGTTACGAGGTTGACTCGTAATCTGACTGAAAGTTTGTGAAACTTGACTTGAGAATTGTGATTAAGACCATAAACTTTTCAGAAAAGCGTTACGGAGGTCATAGAGCAAGGGAGCGTCCATATGCCGATGTTCTTTTTGCAACTACTGGAGTCGCCCCCTGCTGGGTATTAGAAGGAATGTAGGTTTCACGGTCTCAATCAGACATTCCTACAAACCAGTCAGCCCCCTGGCAACCTAGGGACAAATGTGTATTCCCCAACCAGTTGGCGAGTGCTTGGTGGACGTTGCTGGCTTTCACCAGGTTAAATAGGTCACATAGAAGGTGCTGTACCAGAAACCTCCTTGTGATTGCTTTGGTCTCTAGCAGATTGCTGCGGTTGCCCGTAGTCTGCATGGAAGATGCTGACTTGTCTGTAAACACCTGCCAACTACTTGTAGAGCACACAGACAATGTTCCCCATCAAAGTAAAATTTGTGCTTTACAGCTGCAACCAGCACATTTCAAAAGGCACAGCTTTTACTTTTCCAGTTTGCATTGCACTTTTCCCTGCAAGCAGTTGCTTAGTTTGCAGACAAGTTGGTGTCTTCTGTGCAACTGCAGCAATCTGCTAGTGACCAAAGCAATCACAAGGAGGTTTCTGGTGCAGCACCCTCTTTGTGACCTATTTAGCCTGGTGACAGCCAGCAACAACTGCAGCAACCTGCTAGCAACCTGCTAGCTACCAAAGCACTCGCCAGCCACTGGGGGAATTTGCATTTTTCCCTAGCAACCTGTGGTTGCGAGGAGGTTGCCAACCGGACTGACTGAGGCCTAAGCCTATTTCGCTTGCATATATCAGTATGGTTCTGCCTCCAAGAAACAAATTGGAGGCAGCCAAAATGGTAAAGTCAAGGCTATATACATCTTTTATATTATATACTCTCTCAAGGACAAAGGGGGTTGCTTTGAAAACTGGAGGGGGCATTGCATTTAAATCTTTTTAATAAGGGATTAATAAAGTAAAAACTGGCATAAAGTGTCTGAAACATTTAAAGAATTCACTGAAACTAATTTTGAGGTGCCTCCCATTTAAAACCCAAATATTAGTTGTATTCCCTCATTAATCTGATAACTCTGATCCCAGCCAATACTGATAACTTAGTAATGGCTTGGATCTCAAAAAACCATGGGTCCCAGAAAATGGTGTGAAGCACTGCATAGTATTGATGAATAATTAGCTTAATCAGTGACAAGGTTAAGTTAGATTTGGCAAGACTTCACCCAACCAAAACAAAAAGACAAAATGAAAAAAAAAAGGAAATGAAAGACAAATGAGATCATCACTTCACTATGATTCCCTTATACGCACACACGTCAAAAATAGGAGCAGCACCTCATTATCAGGTAGTCCATCTTTGAGCAGAAAGTGAGACGATTTTACTTCAGTGGGAATGAATCAGGTCCAAAACTCAGTCAGATTAAATCATTTTCATACTTCTCTAAGAAAACAGGCTCTTTTTGTAGGAAGGGGTGGATTTGTCCATTGTTTTTCTTAAAGGCAGTGCTTGGTATATAAAGGGAGCCTGCACAAACACACTGGGACAGCACTGAGGCCGAGTGATATGGTGAAAATTAATATCTGTTCACATAAGAAGAAATTTAAGATAATGTTGTATCCAGAAGCAGATTAAATATTTGAACTGATTTCATCACACCGAGCCGTGTAGCCACATAAAGTAAGATTTAATCAATGTTCCTAAAAATACCCCCATGATTATTCAGGATGTCATAGCATAGTGCGCTGTACTGGAAAGGAAGCTCATATATGAGTATAAACAACTGTGGTCCACATTCAGGGGAAAGAAGTGATCAGATCATAAAGTTTATAAAAAATGGCATGTTATGTATTTGTAATCAAGACTGTGCTCATTATAGTATCTCTTGAGTGATGTCTCAGCTCACTCTTCAGTCAGTCTTCAGCTTCACATTCATCCACAGCAAACACACAGAGGATTTTCTGTCCTAGAAATGCAGCATGGATTGATGCTGCCGTTTGTGGTTTAGTAAGTCATTATTAAAGTTTGTTTTCAATGGTGTGCCTGAGCTGTTGTTTTAATTTTTATTCCTTTTTTTGCCATCTGAATGCAATCTAAGCATATAATTATACTTTGTGAGTTTTAATTTTTAAAGATGCAAGAGCCCTACAGGTAAGTGTCCGAAGTTTCTCAGAGCGTGTTTTGTTTTTTGAGAAGAAAATTTCTGACTCAGGGCCCTTGTCATCTTTTCTCATGAAAAGATGACAATATGAGGTTCACACATTATAACACCAAAGTAATAAGGTATAAACTCTCATCATAATCAGTGTAGATAAATCATCAGATTTATGTACACTGCCTCTTTAATAGCTGATCCTATGTGGTGGCTCTCAACGTTTCACCTAGTGCTGTTTTCATTTGATCTGGCCACAGGAAGAAAGGCACAGCTCTTCAGTTTGGAATTACTTGCAGCTTTTGTAAAGAAGCTCTTAAATTAGATTGGCCTGGATGCAGCCATAAGATATCTCATGCATTTACCACAAGGGTCAAAGCAAATCTCAGAGAAGAGGGTGGAAGTGGCATTGTCTAAAGTCGGGAAAGAAAGAAGAAATTATATAATCGGTGTCCTGAAAAGCATTAAATGTATTGTTAATATGGCAGAATATCCTGGATTAGATCCTAAACTTCATGCATTAAAGAAAAACAAATTACAAGCCTTCTTCACGGATCCACTGCTTCTTTTAATTTTTCTCAACAGAATGCAAATGTCCGATGTCTTTACCCCCCCAGTTGCCAAGTACAGAGTCCATGTAATGTGTGTAGTGTAATGTGTTTGTGCTCATCTGATAATAGTGCAGATAATTGTCCAGGGAAGGGGGTGGATGTTATGTGTCCTGTCTCCTATACACTCTAGTCGCTGAGGCGCCACCCTTCGCCTATGAAGTATTTCCTGCATAGATATTTAAAAATTGACATAACCACTGTAACATCACCCGCTGGTTTATGCAATACATTTTCAATCCTCAACTTTAGCTTTACGGGTTGGTTTTATGAAGCCAGAAGTGAGCATATTTAGAGGTTGAGGTGCTAGGTTATCAGCTAACTCTAGCAAGCTTTGTTAGCAAGTTGCAGCTGTATGGCTGTGTCACACAGATATGTATACCTCATAATTAGCGTTAAGTAACATAAAAATTAGTCAAAGTGGCCATGCGCCAAATAATGCAAACTTAAAGTCACAGTAAAATTGAAATGAGTATTATTTTAAGAAATCCACCTCTGTACAGTTGTTATGAAGTGAAAAATCCGCTGCATTATCCACATGTCCTGTGCAATACAAATATAGAGCAGTGTTATAAAATTGGCATAAGAAAGCCTGTGCAGTCAAGTGAAAAAAGTTTTCACAGGACTCTATGCAGTCATTTTCTGTATGACTTTATCAGTCTCTCACGTCATTGTGGAGGAATTTTGGCCCACTCTTCTTTACAATGTTGCTTCAGTTTGAGGTTTGTGGGCATTCATTTATGCACAGCTCTCTTAAGGTTCCACCACTGCATTTCAGTCGGATTGAGGTTTGGACTTGAACTGGGCTGTTGCAACACCTCAATTCTTTTCTTTTTCAGCCATTCTAGATTTGATGTGCTTGGGATCATTATCCAACGCTCTCGACTCAATGACTGCGACGTGCCCAGGTCCTGTGGCTGCAAAACAAACCCAAATCATCACCCCTCCACCACTGTGCATGGCAGTTGGTATGAGATGTTTGTGCTGAGTTGCTGTGTTTGGTTGTCACCAAATGTGGTGCTGTGTATTATGGCCAAACATCTCCACTTTGGTCTCGTCTGTCCAAAGTCTTTTGAGAAGTCTTGTGGTTTATTTAGATGCAGCTTTGCAAACCTAAGGTGTGCTGTCATGTTTTTTTTTTAGAGAGAAGAGACTTTCTCCTCGCAACACTTCCAAACAATACTTGTTCAGTCTTTTTCTAATTGTACTGTCATGAACTTTAACATGCTAACTGAGGCCTTTGAAGTCTGAGATGTAGCTCATTGGTTTTTTTTGCAGTTTCTCTGAGTGTGAATTTGCTGGGGCATCCACTCCTGGGAAGACTGTGGCATTGTGTTAACACACACTTAAATGCTCCAGACCAGCAAACTGCCAAAACGTCTGCTTTTATAGAGGTGGTCACACTTGCTGATGATCAGTTAATTAAGCACATTTGATTAGCAGCACCTGGCTGCTACTTGCCCTCTTAATTCCTACAGAAGCAGTAAGGATGTACTTAGTTTCTCACAGGACTGCATAAAGTCCTTTGCAAACTTTCATTTTCACATGACTGTATATCATAGCACAGGGATTGCACTTCTGCTTCCAATTTTGGTGTTTGGGTCTTTGGTTTGTTAAGAGGTTCTCGTGTCAGTGCAGTCCAGGTCAGGACGGGAGCTCCTAAATTATAAAAACCACATCCAACCAACCGTGAACACTCAGTGATTGAGAACACCAACAGCAGAATTTGCATTCACCTTCAGTCATGCTTGGATTTTAGGTCATTGCGTCCTCTGACTCCCAGTTGATCTGTCTGTTGATCTGGAAACACTAAAGCCTTGCTGGCCCAGATTCCAGGGTATCAGTTCATACAGTCAATTAGTTAGTGAATTTTCAGGAGCTTTCCTAGCAGTTCCTTAGTCTGTACTTGTTGCACCATCTCTGTGTGTGTTTATGTGTGAGACTGCACATATAAACACAAAAGAGGACAGTGAAATAAATATATTGCATTTATTTGTTTTTTCAAATGAAATCTCTTTGAACATTTATCAGTTTGTTGTGACTATTTGTTCTGGCCTAAATACCTAAATATCTGGATCTCTATGCTTTGGTTAATGGTAAAGGTTATGTAAATTACACACGCTTACTGAGCACAAACACGTTTAAAAACTCCCAGCAATACTAGCTCCTTAATAAGAGCTGCCCATCTCGTTAACACCATTAAAAGGGCAACCTTCCAGTCAGCCACTCATGTGTAATGTTGAGGCTGACCTTCCCACTTTATCGTGCTAACCTGCTCCTCAGCGTTCCTGTGGGAAAACGCGTCTTATCTTTTTTCTCCATCAGCGCTCTCTCTCTCTCGCTCACAGAGTGAAATTTGATTATTTAATGTCCCCAAAAGATATTAGGACAAAATTAAAGGAACACAAACCTCCCTTCTATCTTGTGTTGATCTCTTTTAAGGTCACGTTACAGATCAGATGATGTTTTTATGCTAGCGACTTGGTGTCTGTTGCACAGGACGCTGATGTTGTCTTGTGGGTTAGAAGGAGACAATGAATTACTGAAGCTGCAGTGAGAGGAAATGGAAATATGGGGAAATATAGTGGAAATGTGAGAAGCTGCGTGGAGTATAAGTAGTATAACTCGCTGAAATTTAGCATGAAATTGAACTAAATGTGAACCTGAATTTTAATTCTGGGCTGTAGTGCCATTTATGAATCTACATTGCACTGTGGTGCAACTGAAACGTTCCTCAAGCTGCGTAGATACGATACTTCCAAATATTTTTGGTGAAGTTTTGGATGTTCCTGCCCCTTGATTGCTTTCAATAATAATAATTAACAGTTCTCTGCCCTCTGGCTGTGTCCCAGAATATTTGAAGGCAGCCTGTGTGCAAGCACTCAATCAAAAATCTGGCCTCGATCCATCAGATTAGAACAATTACCGAACACTTTCAAAGTTACCCTTTATAGCAAAACTTTCAGAACATTTTTGAAAAAGTTTCAGTCAGGTTTTACACAGCATCATAGTATAGAGACTGTGCTGTTAGGGCCTTCATATTTTTTACGGTTAAATCTGGTACTATGACTCTGAATATGGACTCTCAGGAGTGTAGCTCAAGTGAACATAGAATGATGGATGTTAAAATATTTGGATGTGTGATCTCTGACAGCAGATTTCGAGACCTGTAGAAACCACAGTTTTGCAGGTAGTGGACTGATATTTGATTTACAGCTTCTCATGTACAAGGCACATAATATTCTTTAAAACAGTCCAAATCAGGTGAATGGTTCCACAGATATTAATTCCCCAGGTAGGACACCATGTACCAAATCCAAATT
>VUQI01047932.1:4038-18879 GCA_015106735.1 Paratilapia polleni | reverse complement strand
AGATTTCGAGACCTGTAGAAACCACAGTTTTGCAGGTAGTGGACTGATATTTGATTTACAGCTTCTCATGTACAAGGCACATAATATTCTTTAAAACAGTCCAAATCAGGTGAATGGTTGCACAGATATTAAAGCTTGAATATGAACTAAAAAAAACAACTTCAGTGTGATATTCCCCAGGTATGACACCATGCAGCAAAATCCAAACCATCACAAATTATATCCAAAATTTGTGATGGTGCTCTCTCTCATTCTCTCTCAATTTATGCACCCTCACAGCCCAGCAAGAAGTTTTTTCCTAGCCAAAAAGCAATGCTAGAAAAACATCTAAAGAAGAAGGCAGACATTTTTAAAACTATTGTCTCCAAAACTTGGCAACTCACACCACTAGATGGATAAATAGAAAACTGGCCAGAATAAAAGCATCTTTGTGTCTTTGTTTATAGTGTAAACTGCCCTTTTTAAGAGGGCGGCTTTCATAAAAGTACAAAATTTTAAATGCATTCTCTGACCAGGAAATGGACCAGAAAAACAAAACAAAACAGAACATTTTGGGGTCTTTAAAGCTTCACAAAGTTCCCATGAAATTGAAAAAAAGTTTTCAAAGTTTTTTGAGCATCAGGCACCAGAGGAAATTTACAGAAGAAAAATGAGGCAAATGAGTGCAGCAGAACAAACTGTTGATACCACACAGAAGTAGAGGAAATCACCATCGTACACAAAAAGCTGTGTGAAGAATAAAGTACAATGAAAAAAACAATGCCTTGTGTGAACTGCCTGCTCGCAGTTAAAGCCTCCTCTTTACCAAAAGACCTACAATCCGTTTAAACATTTGTTCAAGGAGACCAACTTCCCTACTTTCTTCTTGAGTGATGTTTTGATCTGCAGCCTCAATTTGTCAGACTGGATTTGAGCCACAGATCAAGCTGACAGATAAGAGCAAAGCTGGCAGCATATAGACGCCAGAGCAGTTATGAAATGTACTGCATGTGGCTGTTTTCAACTTTCTGACTGAGAGCTGCAACTCTGTAGCTCAGAAATGTTTCCACTGAGAGAATTTTTTAATAATGTTTTTTTTTTTAAATTTCTTTTCAAAGGGATCAAACGCAGTGCAGCTTGGGAATATCATTTCCATAATTGTCAGATCTGATAATTTATTAATTTACAAGTAATTTAATTTTTTTCATGAGTCTGTAAAATCTCAAGAAGCAAAACCTTTCTGATATTTAACACAACAAAGCAAACTCACATTGCTTGACTGAAGAAGTCAGTCAAAAGACTGAGGGTGAGGCTGAAAGTCTAATTTTTCTATGAATCCCAGTGCACCGATAGCAGACTCAAGCATTCAACCAACTATATAAATTGCAAATATGGCCCAAAGTGGGGTTTCATGACATTAAACTCCTCCAGAGTCTAAAATGTCTGTATACCCTTTCCCCTGTTGTTCAGTTCAGCTTCATTAGCTATCTATCATTAGCTGCTATCAGAATAGAAATAGGCAGCTTCCCTTGAGACAAATTAGTAAAATACCACATGACATTTCGGTCCAGTCTCCCTCTGACAATGCTTGAGCATTTGCTGTTCTCTACAAGTTTCCGTGGTTATTATAATAGTCAAATCCTTGTAAACATTTTTACCACCTTGAGACTGCAAAAAGAAAAAGAAAAAAAGATGTGAAACCAAAATGCACATGTGTAGAAGGAGAAAGCTTTCAGCTGGACAGTGATACAGCAGATAGTGAGACAGATTAGAGGAGACACATTGGTTAGTGTTTACTAACCTCTGGACAAAGAGGTGGCCCTGTAGTTTATTCATCATGCTATAAGTTTTGATTTAATTTGTGGGAAAGTTCCAGCTCTCTCCCCCCACTATTTTTCACTCTGGAAAATTTCTCGTATGAGGGAATAAATACACCACTTAGACAAAAGTGGGGCCACACCTCTTAATCTTTGACTGTGTATAAAATCAAGCACCCAGCCATGCATTCTGCTTTTACAAACATTTGTGAAAGAATGGGTCGTTCTAAAGAGCTCACTGAATTTAAGTGTGGTACTGTAATAGGATGCTACTGTAGCAACAATTCAGTTCATGAAGTTTCTTCCCTCCCACATATTCAGCGTAAGTGATATTATTGCAAAGTGGAAGCGTTCAGGAACCACAGCGACTCAGCCACGAGGTGGTAGACCACGTAAAATTAAAGAGCGGGGTCGCCGAGTGCTGAGTGCTTAAAAGTCACCACCGCTCTGCTGGCTCAAAAACTGCAGAGTTTCAAACCTCATGTGGCATTAACTTCAGCACAAAAACTGTGTGCCGGGAGCTTCATGGCATGGGTTTCCATGGCCGAGCAGCTCGTGTATGTGTCATGTGTAGGTGGCCCAGTACTTTTGTCCTTGTGGTGTAGCTGTTTTAGGTGAAACCTACAGCTGTATAGCCACGCGGCCTATGGTTAAAAGCTGCTACAGTCAAAGAGGTCATTTTATGCTCATTTCCAGCTCCATAATTTTATTCTTGGGCTCTATTAGAGTAGCTTTGCATGATTCACAGTTCAAAATAGTTAATTATATATCATATCTGTAGTGAGCCTTGGTGCAGCCCCTCAGCTCATCTAAAGTCTGAAACAAGAAAGTTGTGATAGATGTGGCAATCCCAGCCAACAGCAATATCAGAAAGAAGGAGCATGAGAAAATCAGGAAGCACCAGGGGCTGATGGAACAACTGGAGCAGCTGTGGAAGTCCAAAGTGGTCCCAGTGGTAAAAGGAACATTAGGAGCTGTAACCCCCAGACTGGAAGAGTGGCTCCAGCAGATTCCAGGCACAACATGAGAAGTCTCTGGCCAGAAGAGTGCAGTCCTCAGAACAGCAAAGATACTGTGCACAACCCTCAAACTCCCAGGGCTCTGTTAGAGGACCCAAGTTTGAGGAACACACACATATCATCCCCTGAGGGTCAGGGAGGGAGATTATTATTCATATAGATGACAGAAAATAAGAAACAACAAACTAGGTCTGCTTTAATGTCCGAGGGGAGAGATGTGCCACAAGTTTCAAAATGTTATCAGCCAACTGAATGCTTGTTAACAGTTATTATCAGTGCATAATGACCTCATCCATGACTTTTAACCAAGAAAAATCTATTTGAACTTTCATTTTAAGTCACTTTTTAAGTTTGATTTTAGACAGTTTTTGGTTTGGTTTTAGGTGAAAAGAAAATAAACCAAAAAAAGCCTAAGTTTTAGGATTAGGCAAGAAAAGTTAAGGTTAAAAGGTTGAAATACATCTTTTCACAACGTAAAGCACATGTTACATAGCATCTTCTCTCTTACCATGACATTTACTGCCAGAGATTGTACATGCACTTGTTCACACGACTTCTATGCGGCTATGGACATTTAATGGGCTGATGACTGTGTGGACTAACACTTTTAGTGTTAAAGTGCCACACACCATCTGATACTGTATTGACTGACAGTATCAGAGTGACTGCAGTCATAAATTTGCTTAAGCAGATAACATGTTCATGTTTTGCTCATGAACAATACCATATATGCAAGTCCAGCACACGAGCTTCTCTTTGTAGTGATAAGAAGTATAAACAATATCTTTGCTCTATCAGCAGTGCTTTGGTCAAGCTGTACATGTGAATTTAAATGTGAATCAGTCTTTAAGCTGCAGAATGAAACTGAATCCAAAGTCAGATGTCAAGGAAAGAGTTTATATTACAATTCTAGTTCTAAGCATGATTTTGTTTATTATGGCATTAATAGGGTTTTTATCTTCATCCCCACTTAGAGAGTGCATGTAGTTTTCACATCCAGGTTCAAAGGACGAGGATAAGCAGGGTTTTATTTTGACTCAAAAAGAGCAATGAGATGAATTCCTATTGAAGGAAGATCCACTGAAGGATTTCAGCAAAACAAATAAATTAAAATAAACTCAATAAATGTCTAATCTTCCTCGAGGCAGTGGTTACAGCTGTTTGTGCCAGACCTTAAGAAACATCTTTTTTGGAGTCAAAAAGCTGAAATAATTTGTACAATATTGTTCTTATTGCTGCTAGTCATTCACATATCTTAATTTTGGATCTTCTCAAATTTAAAAAAAAAAAAAAAAAAAGGTTATCCCCTAGTCTATTATTTATCATTTTTATTATTGTCCCTAATTAACCTAATTAGTAATAAATAACCCACATGTGGACCAGGAAATTGACAAACAGTCATGTGAAAAAGAAAGTTTTCAAAGGACTCTCAGTCCTGTGAGAAACTAAGTATACCCTTACTGCTTCCACAGGAATTAAGAGGGAAAGTATCAGCCAGGTGCTGCTAATCAAATGCACTTGATTAAATGATCATCAGCAAGTGTGACCACCTCTATAAAAGCAGAGGTTTTGGCAGTTTGCAGGTCTGAAGCATTCAGGTGTGTGTTAACATAATGCCGCAACCTTCCCAGGAGTGGATGTCCCAGCAAATTCACCCCAGTGTCTTACTGTGCAATACACAAAAAACTGCAAAAAAAACCAATGAGCTACATCTCAGACTCTACGGGCCTCAAGTTCATGACAGTACAATTAGAAAAAGACTGAACAAGTATAGCTTGTTTGGAAGGGTTGTCAGGAGAAAGCCTCTTTTCTCTAAAATGAACATAGCAGTATGGCTTAGGCAAAATCACATCTGAATAAACCACAAGACTTGTGGAACAATGTCCTTTGGACAGATGAGACCAAAGTGGAGATGTTTGACCATAATGCACAACGCCACATTTGGTGAAAACCAAACACAGCATATCAGCACAAACACCTCATACCAACTGTCATGCACGGTGGTGGAGGGGTGATGATTTGGGTTTGTTTTGCAGCCACAGGACCTGGACACGTCGCAGTCATTGAGTCGAGTGTGTTGGATAATGATCCCAAGCACATCAAATCTAGAATGGGTGAAAAAGAAAAGAATTAAGGTGTTGCAACGGCCCAGTTCAAGTCCAAACCTCAACCTGTTTGAAATGTATAAAGCGCTTTGAGTACTCAAGTAGAGTAGAAAAGCGCTATATAAGAATCAGTCCATTTACCATTTACCAAATGCCGTGGGGGGACTTTGAGAGCTGTGTATAAATGAATGCCCACAAACCTCAATGAACTGAAGACACATTGTAAAGAAGAGTGGGAAAAAGTTCCTCCACAACAATTTGAGAGCCTGATAAAGTTATACAGAAAACGATTACTTCAGTATTTCATTGATAAAGGTGGTTCAACAAGCTATTGAATCATGGGGTGTACTTAGTTTTTCACAGGACTGCATAGAGTCCTGTGAAAACATTTTTCACGTGACTGTATATATCTGGGTTTATGTTTGCTTGAAATTTCCAGTCTATGCACAAGTTTATGATGGTCAAAACAGTGTTTGTGTGATTAGGTTTGTGAATAAACAATCTGTAATCTGTATTAGTGAAATTTGATGGCTGTATCCATCACGGTTTTTTATTTTTCTCTACCGTTTCCACACATTTATCATTAAGTCTTATCAGGGCTCTGTCTGTATTTAAAATTCAAATTCTTTTGTTAGACATTAAAGAATATAGTTTTATGCTTGATTCAGATCACTCATTACCTCCTTGCATCTTCCATTTTCAATATGTAAGTTGATACCAGCTTTCTATTGCCTGACAAGAAATGAATATTTATGTTAATCTGAAACCCTTCACACTCTACAGCTTTCCTTTATTTCCCCAACAAGATTCACTCCCGGCAACTCAGTCGTAATAAATTGTTCAACTTTGATGTTAAAACAAAAAGATTTGGTTCGGATTAGAGAAAGATCGCGATCATGATTTTTCCCGTCCTTATCCAAGCTAAACTGTAACTATACCACTGACTTTGACTTTGTTTTTACATCTCACCATTCCTCCCAAGCTTAAGGCTTTCACAAGTGAAATGTTGCTACACTTACTTTTCCTCAGAAACATATTTGCCAGTGTAATTTTGTGATTTTTTGGTAAACCACACACACTGTGTTTATTTATGTGCCCATTTCCCTGAGTCTCATCCTCAGTGTTTGAACATGGATACTCATACTGATCCCTCTGCTGGCTGCTGGCTGATAGGCATCTCATCCCACAACTGTGTGACAGACAGACAGATGGACAGATGAACAGAGATAGAGCTGTGTTTGGACAGTAAACAAACTTGCTGTACTGAAAGCACACAGAAAAGAGAAGCAGAACATTTCTGTTTATCTTTTTCCTGTTGCCTCCTCACCCGGGACATGCCTCCACATGGGACTGTGTGTGTGCCTGTATGTGAGTGTGTGTGTGGTCATTGTGGCGAATAATCTGATAAGAAGGAGCTAATCCTGAGGATCCTCTGTGGTTGCTCACCAGTCTTCACCCAAAAGGAAAAATGAGCCATTTTACCCTTTAGAGTGGATGGTTTTGGGGTTTTGACTTGTACCGTGATTGAATGTAAATGTTAATTTACTCTAACTACAGGCAAACTGATGTATAGATGTATTTTATCTCCATATTGTAGATTTCACTAGAAACTGGGTTCTTTAACCACAATATTTTACACTGTAAAAAAAAACAAAAAAACATCACCGTCTCAACACAGCAACAAGTTCAGTCAGACAACTCACATTTTAGCTAATATAGCAGTAGAGTACCGTTAGAGTTTAGTGGACACTGGGGTGGTGGAGTGCTTGAAACAGATGCAGGGCAGTGGAAGCACTGACAAGTCAGAGGAAGCCATGGGTACAACTATAACCTAGACTTATTAGTCATTTTATTAGGTATACCTTGCTAGTATTGGGTTGAACCCCCTTTTGCCTTCAGAACCGCCTTAAATCTCCATGGCATAGATTCAGCGAGGTGCTGGAAACATTCCTCAGAGATTTTGGTCCATATTGACATGACAGCATCACACAGTTGCTGCAGATTTTTCAGCCCCACATCCATGATGCAAATCTCCCATTCCTCCACATCCCAAAAGTGCTCGATTGGATATAAGTCTGGTGACTGTGGAGGCCATTTGAATACAGTGAACTCATTGTCATGTTCAAGAAACCATTTTGAGATGATTTGAGCTTTGTGACAGAGTGTGTTATCCTGCTGGAAGCAGCCATCAGAAGATGGGTACACTGTGGTCATAAAAAGATGGACATGATCAGCAACAATACTCAGGTAGGCTGTGGCATTTAAATGATGCTCAGTTGGTACTGAGCAGATCAGAATGTGCTAAGAAAATATTCCTGACACCATTTTACCACCAACACTAGCCTGAACTGTAGATACAAGGCAGGATGGATCCATGCTTTCATGTTGTTTTAGTCAAATTCTGACCCTACCGTCTGAATGTTGCAGCAGAAACTGAGACTCATCAGACTCTAGGCGGTTTTGCAGGAAAATCCCAGTAAATCAGCTCGTGTAGCACCAACAACCACTTAAACAGTCATTTAAATCACTTTTCTTCCCTTTCTTCTGATGCTTGATTTGAACTTCAGCAGGTCGTTTTGACCTTGTCGACTTGCCATGAGATTTGCTGGTTAGATATTTGTATTAATGAGCAGTTGAACAGGTGTACCTAATAAAGTGGCTGGCGAGTGTATGGTGCAGAGCAGCTCAAGTCCACTGCCTGAACTAGCTTGCAGAAACAAACAAAGAAACACACACACACACACACACACACACAAAAAAAATACATTCTAATACATTCTCTGTTTGGTCTCAGCACCCTGCTGCTTGACGTCTACCACAACGCCATTTGATTCATACTGCAGACAGCTATCAGACTCACCACTGTGACTTAAGTGAAAAGGTTGGATTGTCATCACTGGCACCCGGAAGGACTCAGATTGTGTGTGTCCTTATTTAGAAATATTTGTTCTCTGAGCTGTAGAGATTTTAAACAGTCTTCATCGAGTTCAGAGCTAATAATCACAAATTCAGACAAATTCTAAACGTAGGCAAACTGTTTTTTGTTGCTGTGAAAAAAATCTATTTATTTCACTTAGAGACTGCAAAGCATTTCTGGGCTGTTATTTGTGTCTGTTTAAATTTGTGTGGTTGAGACTTCCTTTGAGTTAATAAATTAAATTTTTGTGATCATTTGTGAAGGCAGTTAAAGAGGTCTTCATCTCCTCCTCTCCATCTTAAATGACTAACATTTAATTTCTATCAAATAGAAACTATGCATCTCCAAAATGCAAAGTGCAACTTTTCATGCAATCCAATCAGTTTTTTTAATACGTTTTAAGGAGTTCAGGAAGGAGGATGGGGATGCAATATCATTTTATTCATGTGTGAACACCCACTCTATATATACATAATAATAAACCATGGGTTTGGATTTACCAAAAGGTTGGTTAAAACTGAAATATAAAAATAACCTTAAATGGAGCTGATAAAAAGGGGCAGTGTAGATTTATCAGTGAAAAGTAATTTTAAAAGTGCTATAAATAGACTTTAAATGTGACTGCATTGTGTTATGATTAGAAAAATTAAAGATGATGAGAACTTCAATCATTAAAAACCAAAAAGGACTTGCAGCTGGAAGTCTCTTTGGGCTATAGGGAGTATTCAATACAGTACAATACAGTAAAAAGCATCACGATGTGTTCTCTAAACTAACGGTGTTTGTGACTTTATGTAATCCGTACAGTGTGTTGGTTGATATCTATAGTAAAAAGCCTGACATTTCTGGTAGCTATATTTCTGCATTATTTAGAAACAGTTAAAGTGTCTCAGCTGTAACACTACCAGAACTTCCTGATCCATTTGGAATATAAACATAAATTTTCCTGCCATTTTCTTCAGCACACTTCAGTGGGTTGCAAACACACCAGTGAAACCATGCAGTGAACACACTAAATCACTAAATATCTTCACTTGTGCTATGTGAAACGTTTTTTTTTTTAATTTAAATTTGGATTTGTACTCTAAATAAACTGTCCCTGCAAAAACAAATGGTACAATTCTCCTTTTTCCATTTTAAAGTGTTTTCTCTGTTTGTTCTCTTTCTCCCATCCCCTGTTCCTCCCTCTTTGCAGGGAACTTTGTGGCTTGCTTTGACAGCAGTTCCCCTTTTTTCTGATTTCCCATGCCTTCTTCCTCTTCTTTTCCCACCGTCTCTGCCACAAAAGCTCCTCTCTGCTTGTTTCTGCCAGCAGAGCTATGATACATTATTGTTTGTCCTGACCTTAACTCGCCTTCCAAACATGAAACTCTGAATTCCATTAGTTTTTGGTTTGATTGGTTAACGCTGCCTCATTTTTTGAAATCTTCGTTTGTTATTTGATATTGCATTGTTAGCTGACGGTTAGAAACAGCAGCATATTTTAGAGGATGGCCTAACACTTGCAGTCATGTGAATAAGGATATTTAGCATCAGGACTTAAAAAAAAAAAAAAATCTGGTCCTTAGCACCTCTTAAAATTAGGCAAATACATCCTAAGATGAACAACAACACGTCATATTGCGTCATATCATTATTTATTTAACAAAAACTAAGCTAAAATGTAGAAGCAATGTGTGACAAACTAAGTATACCTTTACTGCTTCCATAAGAATTAAGAGGGAAAGTAGCAGCCAGGTGCTGCTAATCAAATGCACTTGATTAACTGATCATCAACAAGTGTGAGCACCTCTATTAAAGCAGAAGTTTTGGCAGTTTGCAGGTCTGGAGCAGCCAGGTGTGTGTTAACTCAGTGCCAAGGAGGAAAGACATCAGCAATGATATTAAAGAAGGAATTACTACTGCCAATCAATCGAAGAAGGGTTAAAAGGCCATGTCCAAACAATTTGAAATACATCATTCTACAGTGAGAAAGATTATTGACAAGGGGAAAACACTCAAGACAGCTGCCAACCTTCCTAGGAGTGGACGTCCCAGCAAATTCGCCCCAGTGTCTGACGGTGCAATACACAAAGAAACTGCAGAAAAAACCCAAGAGCTACATCTCAGACTCTACAGGCCTCAGTTAGCATGTTAAATGTTAAAAAGTGCACGACAGTACAATTAGAAAAAGACTGAACAAGTATGGCTTTTTTGGAAGGGTTAGCAGGAGAAAGCCTCTTCTCCCCAAAAAAGAACATGGCAGCACGGCTTAGGTTTGCAAAGCTGCATCTGAACAAACCACAAGACTTCTGGAACAATGTCCTTTGGACAGACGAGACCAAAGTGGAGATGTTTGGTCATAATGCGCAGGATCATGTTTGGTGAAAACCAAACACAGCATATCAGCACAAACACCTCAGACCAACTGTCAGTACAGTGGTGGAGGGGTGATGGTTTGAGCTTGTTTTGCAGCCACAGGACCTGGGCACCTTGCAGCCATTGATTCGACCATGAACTTCTCTGTATACCAAAGTTTTTTAGAGTCAAATGTGACGCCATCTGTCTGACAGCTTAACCTTGACCCAAGTTGGGCCACGGTACAATGATCCCAAGCATAGCAGCAAAAACAACAGAAAGTCCAGACCAACTGAAATCGTGTGGTGGGACCTTAAGAGAGCTGTGCATAAACAAATGCCCACAAACCTCAATGAACAGAAGCAACGCTGTAAAGACGAATGGGCCAAAATTCCTCCACAGCAATGTGAGAGACTGATATAGTCATACAGAAAATGATTACTTCAAGTTATTGGTTCTCCAAACTACTGAATCATGGGTACTCAGTTTTTCACACACTGCTTCTGCATTTTGTCTTAATTTTTGCTAAATAAACAATGGTGTGTTTTGTTGTTGTTCATCTGAGGCTGTATTTAAATCATTTCAGAACCTGGTAAGAGCCAGATGATTTTTTTTTTATTGTCCTGATACATAAAACCTTAGTTCACTTTGTCTTCTGCTGCAGTGAGCAAAACAATTAAAAGGAATTTATATTCGCTGATTAGCATGTAAAGAAAACATTAAACATGTCAGTTTTCTCTTTCTCCCAGTGCCTGTTGCGTTGAAAATGTGAAATGTATATGGAGAAGAGATCATTTTGTTTCAGTTTAGATGCATACAAGCACAACTTAATCTTGTCCGATTTAGGGCTTAACTAAAGTTTACTAAAGACATCTCTGTCTTGTTTTCTCTAATTCTCAGATTGTCCTTCCTGCCAAACCGGAGTTACAGCGACAACGGACGGACAATTCTGGGCAATGAGCAGGAGTCCCAGGACTCTCTTGGACCTCTATGAGGATGACTATTTCAAAAACAGAACTGTGACCTTGTCATCTGATGTGTGGGATCTTTGAGGTGGACTTCCTGGCCTCTGTGTTAGTGATGCTGTCCCACGTGGATATTCGGGCTATGATAATGCATCATCATTATCTGATTTAATCATGTACATGTTGATGCTCATTTTTCTCTAAATGAAAAAAATGAAGCATACAGGTCAAAACTGACCTCTTGGTTGTAGAATAATTGGATCAGTGGAGTGTGTAAATGGCACTGATGTGTTTCCAGGCCTGCTCTTATTCTAAAACCCAAAGAACTGGTCTTAGTAGTGTAATGTCTGGATCCCAGGATCAGCAAACTACAAGCCAAACTATGTTAACAGAATGTGAGAATCGTGCTTTGTTTTGTTTTTTTGTTTTTTTACCTCTGAGAGAACATTCATCAATAACCTAACTTAAAAACAACAAGCTATAACACAGCTACCAGCCTGCTGCTCATACAAATGTCATATTAGAATACGGTTTCTTTTACTGTACTGTACTTTTTTTGCCTTTTTACCAGCATCAAGTGCCATCAACAAAGATGGCACTATGAATCTACAAGATGCAATGTTAAAAAGAAAATTTTTATTCCTGTTTTTCCATTTCTCATCCAGCTTAGAAACAGCTGGAAAACAAACACACCAAAGACTGAAGACATGGAATTAGAAAATTCTCCCTGGACAGGCAGCATCGTACCGGTTTTGTTAAAATGGTGACAAAACTCCTGCATAAAGTTTTCATGCAACACAAAACGTTGTTGGACTGATGTCTGTGGGCCATTGGTGAAGTAAAAGTGCAGCTTTACATCAATGTGAAAAAAAAATATCTGAAATCACATACTATGGACATCATCAAATGGCAGTGATGTATGTTGGAGGATATGCTTTGCCTTTTGTAAATTTCTAAGATAAAATTCTGTAAAGATTCAGTAAGATGCAGTACATGTATCTGAAAAGTAAAGGTTTCAGGAATGTGAGAAAAACTGGTCTGGTGTTAGGGCTTGTGAGTGAGCCCAGTTTTTTTTGCATTTTTAGATGGTAATAAGGCTGCTGTGAAAGAAAAACAATCACTGGAACATACATTAGTTGGATGAATGAGACACCTTGAAACAAGAATTAGTTTTATGCATAAAAAAAACAGATAAAGCAGCAACATATGAGAACATCAGAAGTAGTTTCTGTTGGCCAGACCTGCAGGTCAACACTGGAAACTGAACCAGCCGCAAGGGGGGAGCAGCTAAAAACCACAATGACAAAGCTGAGAAGATAATCTGTGCAAGGATAAGTACCTGTGACCACAGATTCAGTTTATCCTGGAGTGTGACCTTAAATCCCAGAAACATTTCTGAATTGTGTATTTATGTATGATTTAAGGAAAGTAAAAGTATGGCCATTTTATTAGGTACACCTTGCTAGTACCAGGTTTGACCCCCTTTTGCCTTCAGAACTGCTTCAGTTCTTCATAGCATTGATTCAACATGGTGCTGGAAACATGGATTTTGGTCCATGTTGACATGATCATCACACAGTTCCTGCAGATTTGTCGGCTGCACATGCACAATTCCAATCTCCTGTTCCACCACATCCCAAAAGTGCTCTATTGGATTGAGATCTGGTGACTGTGGAGGTCACCAGATGAGTACAGTGAACTCATTGTCATGTTCCCAAAGTGTGCCAAGAAAATATACCCCACACCATTATACCAGTACCACCAGCCTGAACTGCTGATATAAGGTAGGATGGAGCCATGTTTTCATGGTGTTTACTCCAAATTCTGACCCTACCATCTGAAAGCAGAAATCGAGACTCATCAGACCAGGCAACACTTTTCCAATGTTCTGTTGTCCAATTTTGGTGAGCCTGTGCAAATTGAAGCCTCAATTTCCTGTTCTTAGCTGACAGGAGTGGCACCCAGTGTGGTGCCACTGCCCATCTGCTTCAAGGCTCTACATGTTGTGCATTCACAGATGCTCTTCTATATACCTTGGTTGTAACAAGTGGTTATTTGAGTTACTGTTGCCTTCCTATCAGCTCGAAGCAGTCTGGCCATTCTCCTCTGACCTCTGGCTTCAACAAGGTATTTTCTTCCAGAGAACTGCTGCCTCACTGGATATTTTCTCTTTTTTGGACCATTCTCTGTAAACCCTAGAGATGGTTGTGTGGCGAAATCGCAGTAGATCAGCAGTTTCTGAAATACTCTGGCACCAACAAGCATGACAAGTTCAAAGTCATTTAAATCACCTTTCTTCCCCATTCTGATGCTCAGTTTGAACATCATCAGGTCATCTTGACTGCACTCAGTTTTTGCCATGTGATTGGCTGATTTGATATTTGTGTTAACTAGTAGTTGAACAGTACCTAATAAAGTGGCACAAAGTGGCTGGTGAGTTTATAGCATATCAGGCTTTGAATTCACTTGTTTATAGTATTCAAAGCCTGATAACTGTTTGTAGGATCAGTTGATTTGTTCTTGCTGTGAGAATGCTTTACGTCATAAATAGAATATCAACAGCCTTATCATTTCACTTACAGAAGCACTGCATTTGCTGTACACTGTAATAAATTCAGGATCTTTTTCCTGTCCAGTTTATTTGGCAGGAGCACGTTTTTCAGTGGAGGCTCTCTCCACAGTGAAAATTAAATATTTTATTTCAGATGTACTGTGACAATATTTAATATTTAGTTTTGGCATGAAGGTTAGAAATCATGCAAATGAGCAGACTTTGAGTCTTTGAGTTGGCTGATAGTTGGACTGTGTTTTAAATGCAAATCAAGAGTTCAACAGAGTTCACCAGAGGACAGAAAGACTGTAAAATAAACTCACAGAGACAAATTCTTGATGGGAGTTTCTGTAATAATACTCCTTTTAGAGCCAGTTTTATCTCCACAAACCCCCTGAGAACAAAATGAGCCATTTTGTCATAGACATATTGCAAACAGTGAAATCTGTACATTCAAAAACAGCTAAAAGTTGTACAGTTTTGGCAGCACTAGTGACTCTGTCACATTGTGCATTCTTTTGAAGGTAAAAATCAACAATGGGTCTGTAACACAGGGTCCTTCAGTATTTAATTCTCAGTTTAGCCCACATATTGTCTGCCTATGTCGCGTTCTCTGTCTATCACAGCACCTTTCGAGATTGACTTACAAAGGCGTGAAACCAGCTCAGCCGCCTACTGTCTGTCATCACTAATATCTGCATTTTATTGTCCTTCTGCATTCCTGCCTCAGAGCATCAGCTAACTCCTCTTCTTTCCTTTTCTTTGCAGCCCACAGCCTCCATGTCCAATCCCTGTATTTCATCTTTACTGGGTGTAAAAATTAACACAGTTTTATGTCATAAAGCTTTTATGATGCATATATTAACAAAGAGTGGCTTATTCTCACACTGAGCAGACACTGAGCAACATTAGCATTCATATGACGCAGTGTGTTTTGGCCGCCTAACAGATTAAGGTCCAATAGTTGAGTTCCTTTTTGCTCTGCCTGCTTTATGTGCTCAAAACAAACAAACACATCAGCAGAGCTGCATAAAACAATAATTCTATGTTTAGACAGTGAAAACAGTTGTGTAATTTATAAATAAAGCAATTAAAATGGACCCCCAAAGTTATTGCAATTGATCTGGAGGAACATGAATGTCTGACCCATT
>VUQI01047931.1:0-11972 GCA_015106735.1 Paratilapia polleni | reverse complement strand
ACTTTCCTTTTTGATAAAGCTTATAGTTAGGGCTGGATCAGGTGACCCTGAACAATCCCTTTAAGGTGCAATAGGCCTAGGCTACTGGGGGCTTCCCATGATGCACCGAGCACTTCCTCTTCCTCACTTCCTTTCACTCTCCATGTGTTTATACATCACTTGCATTTAATCATTAGCTATTATTATCTCTGTCTCTCTCCCATAGGTGTGCCTTTTTGTCTTGTCTCTCTCTGCTCTCTTCTGTTTCCCCTCATCCCCAACCGGTCGCGGCAGATGGCTGCCCCTCCCTGAGCTTGGTTCTGCCAGAGGTTTCTTCCTGTTAAAAGGGAGTTTTTCCTTCCCACTGTTGCCAAGTGCTTGCTCATAGGGGGTCGTCTGACTGTTGGGGTTTTGTAGGGTAATTTGTAGGGTCTTTAACCTAAAATATAAAGCGCCTTGAGGCGGCTGTTGTTGTGATTTGGCGCTATATAAATAAAATTGAATTGAATTGAATTGAATTGAATTGAATACTGAGTAACTTTATTAAGATTTCTCATAGATTTTCTGCATTTCTAAGTGAGACTGTGTAAGCCAGCAAAACTGCTAGCACTGCACGTTTGTTTTGCTTAATATGTCGTTAGCATTCTGTGGTTGAGTTAATCTTGTAATCTAGAAGAAAGGCAATATTGTTAAAGTATGTTTTACAGGAAATAAAGCATATATGATTGTGATTATGTCCTGATTAATTTACTAGAAGGGCAAAATTACAGTACATTAATGTTTGATTATTTTTTGCTAAACAAGTTAGCTAAAATAGTATTGAATATAGTATAGTATGTTATTATGTTAACTGTAATTGATTTTCACAGAAAATACATACAAATTCATTATTTTTACAGTCAAAATTACTAAAACGACATGACTTAGTGAATTATAATACAGCACAAATAATGTTTAGAGCTAGAAACAACCTATTACCAGTCAATATTCAAAACCTTTTCACCCAGAGAGATGGGGGGTTACAGTTTGAGGGGGAATGAGAATTTTAAAGTGCACGTGGTGAGAACTACTAGGAAAGGGTTTTGTGTGTCTGTGTGTGGGGTCAAATTGTGGAATGGGGCTAAGCACAAGCAATGTCCAAATATCCACAAATTTAAATCAATGTATAAAGATATGTTTTTTATGCAGTACAGGGGAGCATTAATCTACAAGATGTGTTCTCAATATAGATATTTCCGATATAATAAGTATTATTATTGTTACTAAAAATTGGTGTTTGTTTTTTTGTACTGACTATTATGTATATGGTAATATTGATAATGACAATATGTTTAAATGAATATACTCAGGAAGCAGCAGCACAATGGCATGATTGAGTTATAAATATGTGAAGGGGGTGGGAGTGTCGTAAGTGTTACTTCTTCCCACTCCTTTTTGAGCACCTGTTGTATGAGAGGACAGTATTTTCCTTCTTGTATATATATTCTATCTTGTATATATGTACACATATGCTCAAAATAAATGATCAATCAATCAATCAAACTGTTTTATTAGTAAAAGGCAACTAAACTGAACTGCCATGTGGTTGGGATGTTAACGTATGGTAATTTGTTGTTTTTGTTTCCCTTCATAGGCCTTATGGTGTGATCAGAGCCAGTTTACCAAGCCACAGCATCTTATATTAACATATCAGTAAAACCTTTGTGAAATATAATTTAAAGTTAGACCATCATTCAGCCTGTATAACTATATGTAAATTGTTTACTTCCCAGTGGTGTAATATAAAATAACCATAACACCCATGCTAGATTCATGATTGTATCATTTATATTTAGCAAATTCAAACATGTTTTTTTTTCTGGTCCTAGGTTTTCAAATGTAAATGGTAAATGGTAAATGGACTGGTACTTATATAGCGCTTTTCTACTCAGTTTCTGTGTACTCAAAGCGCTTTACACTACAGGCCACATTCACCCAGTCACACATACATTCATACAGCACTTTTATCTACACTTAAGTGCTTACTAACATTCACACACACTCACACTCCGATGAATGCATCGGGAGCAACGTGGGGTTCAGTATCTTGCCCAAGGATACTTCGGCATGCAGACTAGGGGAGCCAGGAATCGAACCACTGACCTTCCGATTAGCAGACGACTCGCTCTACCTCCTGAGCCACAGCCGCCCAAAAAAAATGTGGAAACGCTTCACGAATTTGCGTGTCATCCTTGCGCAGGGGCCATGCTAATCTTCTCTGTATCGTATCCAATTTAGCATACGCGCTTGCCGAAACAAGCACATGTAGGAAATATTACTATGAAATGTAGTAGAAACATGCAGTTTTGCATTTTGTAGCCCTGATTCCATGTTATTACACAAAATACCACATATTTCCAGGTAATGATCATACTTTTTGAGGTTTGCTTTATTAGGTTATTAACATGGAATTAGATAGAAACAGACAGTTTTGCATTTTCCAGCCCTGATTCCATGTATTGCACAGGAACCATTGCACATGTTTCCTGGTAATCATCACTCTTCTTGAAGTTTGCTTTAATAGGTCATTAACATGGAACTAGATAGAAATAGGCAGTTTTGCATTTTCCAGCCCTGATTCCAGGTTATTACACAGAAACTACCACACGTTTCCAAGTGATAAGCCACAACATTAAACATAATATTTACATTGTTCCCTTAAAACAAAGAAGAATACTGGGAAGATAAGGCAGGATTAATTCCAGCATTATAATATGGTATTAGTATCGTGATATGGTAAAGTATCAACCAATATTACCTTATTAATATGAGTTTATTACCACCAAGTCAGTATATAAATAAATATACAAAAATTCTAATGCACAGATATTATCAATGTATTACCAGCAAGTTATCATATTGTTACCAAAATATTACTAAACTATTACTATTAGTAATTAGTTTTGTCTCATAGGCTATGTTTATTTCCATATTATTACCACCAGCTGCTTATGGAGGAATTATTATAAAATTCATTTACAAATTAATATTAAATTTATTGTATTTATTTAACCTGCGACCCTGAATAGGATAAGCGGAAGAAGATGGATGGATGGATGGATGTATTTATTTAGACATTAATAAAGTAATTCATTATTTGATGTTTTAATGATATTTTTAATGGATAATTAAAAGAATAATTATAAATAAATATTTCTAAATGAACTACTAATCCATTGATAAAACATTAAACTCTCTTACCCTAAAAAAAAACCCCATTAAACTCTCAATAAAAACATAATTTAAAAAGACATTTTTGAATTCAGAATTAAAAAATACATTTTCAAAATCTTTTTCAAAATGCAATTTCAAAAGAGAAATAAGTAAATGGATTCAAAAATGGAATTGGTAATACAAAAATTTTTCTGACCTTTAAAATGGTGATTCCACTCCTTTTCAATTCCATTTCCTCACTGTACTGACTGGTATTTTTCAGTCTCTTGGATGAGTGATAAAACATTTCTCCCACTGAAAACCATTGTGTCCAAATGAACTGAATCAACTTTCTGAGGCTAAAGAAAGAGTGTTAGATGCTGAAACGCTCACTAAAGCTGAGGGAAAGTGAAGGTACTTGCAGTATAAATTATGTGAAACTGACCCTTTTCATGAGTATTAGGTCCATAACAGATTACAGATCATCCTCCTGAGACCCAAACTCTTGTTTGTTGTTTGCATTTTTAATTTCTCCTAGCTATTTGAGACATTTCTCCCACTGAAAAACATGTCATGAAGAACTGAACTTTTGGGCATTTCCTTACCTGGAAATTATGCATGCATCAAGACATTCTTTTTATTTAGAGTTTTTGCAGTTAGCATTTCTTTTGCCTTATTTTCAGCCTTAGCAAGCAGCAGTTTTCAGAAGAAAAACACTGTAAACTATCTGCCAATCAGACAAAAAGGTTATTCAGCCAGGTGTTATTCTTGGGAGCTTAAGACTAAAACTGAGCTAAAACAGTGAATTAACTTTAGATTGGCATTCATAAGGTGAAAAACAACTAGATGGTGTTCTTTGGGGTCTGCTAAATGTGTAACATATAAGTTTAGTGTTTTTATTTATTTATTTATAGTTAGTACTCATCTCCCAGAGGAGTCCAAGTTATTGTCCACAAACAAACCTACACACACACAAAAATCAATTGAAAATGTAAAAATCAATCAAAATGTCAGCAGTGATTTAAAAACTTCACTTTATGACCTCTGTGAAAATTATTTCCACAGCATTTACTGTATACATCTCAACATTCAGACCCTTTATAGGCACAGACCACACAGAGAATATTAATAAAATATATAACAAACTGAATCAATTTCAGCTTTTTCTTTTCATTATGTATTATTTTATGAATAATTAAATTTGATTATCTCTATCTTTACCAAACATTTGACTAGGTGTAGGTATGTAGGTGCAGTGAATGCTTAATGCTACTCATTAAAATATACTGGTCATTCAATGCTAAGATTCAACATACTGTGTTGGAGAGGATATATTAATTCATTAATAGCATTAATAAAGACAGCCATCATGTAAAAAATAAAATAAAATGGCACAGGTGGTCCTTGATCATCATTTATTTCCGGTTCAGAATGACTGTGTGCACTTGTGTAATTAAAACAAATTAACTTATATCAATAGTGTCCTTTCTAGTCTTTTCCTTGGGAGAGGGCAGTAATACAAGAAATGATGGACTGTCTCAAGTCTTTTCACTCTTAAGTATCAGTAAGTAATATGGTAGTATCTGGACTGATGAGTCTGTGTTTACAGACAGCATTTTAATAATTATTTTAGAAGCTGTAGGTTGGAGCCATTGCTCTAACACTGTGTATAAGTGTAACAGGGTTTAATGCTGGTTATAACAGTTCAAGCAGCTTCAAGCTTTATGTGTGAAGAGCACGTTATCTTACTAAAAATGGTAGCTAGCTAGTACTGCTGGGATGTAAAACAAACTAACATGAGCCTAAAAGACTGGGGCTACATGGAGTGATGCTAGTGTTAGCTGTGTTAGCACATTACTTTCAACAGGTGGTCAGGTTGAGTCCACTGGTGCACATTCAGAGGATCAGAACTCCATTTCACTGCAGTGTCCCTCCACATTCTTCATATTTCCTTGTTGGACAGAGCATGAATACCGAGGCAAAATGCCCTTTGTGCAAGCACACACACTTCTTAGAAAGGTCTCCTTAGCAAACAGCAGCATAAAAAAAAATCAGGCGGCCAGCCTGTGTCTCTCTAACCAATCAGAGAGCTACATACATCATGGCTAATTTGCATTGCTTTTTCTCCAAGGACCAAAAGAGTCACAGAAATGCTAAATGGAATACCTAATCCGATGCTAATCCCGTACTTAATCCCAAAGATAATACATTAGCTAATATAGTAGTTAATCCCATAGCTAACAGGAAAAAGAAATGCAGTGAGGAAATGGAATTGAAAAGGAGGAGTGAAATTGCCATTTTAAGTCAGGTCAGTTTATGTCAGAAAAAAAATTGTATTCCTAATTCCATTTTTGAATCCATTTACTTATTTCTCTTTTTAAATAGCATTTTTCAAAAGATTTTGAAAATTAGTTTTTTAATTCTGAATTCAAAACATTTTTTAATGATCTTTTTATTGAGTTGTAATCAATTAATTAATTAATTAATTAAATTAATTTACTAATTAATATTTTATTGCACAATTCATTATTAAATCACGAAATGCTGTATTTTGATGCGCGTGACTCTCCTGGTCCCCCATAGTTCTTGGCCTGTTATTACCCAAATACATAAATTTTGATGTAATATTACTCAGCCATAACCACTGCTGATACAAGATAATTTAGAATGTTGTAATAGAAAGTGCTACCAGTTTTTCTAGTTTCTTTCTTTTAAGTTCAATGGAGTTCTTGATTTCATTCAATTCTGTTCCAGTCAGTAGTTATATACTCTGGCAGCTAAGCAGTTGTTAGTCAGAAGCCTGTACTACGAAGCGAGTTCAACATACCTTATCTTTCAGTAATCTGTAATCTTTCACGGTATCTTGCAGCAATCTGGATTCACTTGCCCTAACACTGGCAATCAGATCATTAACTTGCTAAGTTAACCCAGGGTTTCCCCTGCAGGTTTACATGAAAGGGGTGTGTTGGCAGCATCTCTGACCAATGGATAAGTATATTGGCAGTAGTGTGGCTGATTTTTACAAAGGAAGATGATACTATGGGGGAAATAAGAAGAGGTTAAATATGTAATATGACTGAAAGCGACACAGCTGCTGCAGACAGAGGAATGAGTGTCTGTAAGAGGAAACGCACTGTAGAGAAATACAGTATTAAAAGTATGCACTTTAAGCACTTTTCCCAAGTGCTGTTAAACAGAGCAAGGAATTTTTAACACAGCTTTTCCAAACATCCGAGTTTTATTTTGGATGCTTACATTACTTTGCACACAGAAACAAAATAATTTCACAAAAAATAAAAACTACCAGGGTTAAAATTATTAGCCCCCCTGATGCTAAAAGTCAATGAATCCTTTTTGCTGGATAACAGCCTGCAGTCATTTGTTGTAGTTTTCAACAAATCTCACACACGTCTCCTGAGCAATCCCAGCTCATTCTTCTTTGGCAAATCTCTCAAGCTCCTCCAGATTTGATGGTCTTCTGGCATGGACCTTGGTCTTCAGTTCACCCCACAGATTTTCAATGGGATTCAAGTGAGGGCTTTGTGCAGGCCAATCAATAATGTTCACTTTGGTCTTCTGGAGGTGGCTGTTTTGGGTCATTGTCGTGTTGGAAGACAAAGCAACGACCCAGACCCAGTTTTGCTGCTGACTACTTGAGGTTTTCTTTCAAAATCTTCACATATCCTTCTTTCTTGATGATTCCTTCCACCTTGACGAGATTCCCAGTTCCAGACGCACTGAAGCATCCCCACAGCAGAATACCACCGTGTTTTACTAGGGGTACGGTGTTCTTTGGGTTGTACACCTCTCCCTTCTTCTAAGCAGCGTCTCTATGGCCAAAGAGCTCTAGTTTCATCTCATCTGACCAAAGGATGCGGTTCCAGTATGCATAATCTTTCTCCAGGTTGTCCTTAGCATACTTCAGTTTGGCTTGAAGGTGTCTCGTCTGCAGAAGTGGAGTTTTTCTTGGTCTTTAACCTCGCATTCCATTCCTATGCAGGGTTCTAGTGATTGTCTTCTTTGAGACTACATTTCCTGACTTGGCTAAGTCATTCACTAGTGTCTTGACAGTTGTTCTAGGGTCTTTAGACACATCTCTCACTGGTTTTCTTTCAAAAGTCGCTTTCACTGCCTACCTCTGTCAGGCTTGTTCTGTACCGTGTGGCTCTCTTTGAATTTCTTGATGATACTTGTCAGTCCAGTTCTTGACACTTGGAAACACTGTGATAACATTGTATCCATCTCCTGCTTTGTGAGCATCAACAATTCTTTTTGTCAAGCCTAAACTGATTTCTTTTGTTTTTGGCATGATGCTTTCTGAAGTGAGAGCTCAAACCCTTGCTGAAGTTTTTATACTGTGTGTAAATTAGAACATAACTCTCAGTTTTAACTTGATTTTACAAGCTTTGAGCATTACAAAGTTAAAGCACATCATTCCACAGCAGTGGTTTGTGCTATGGCTCAATAAAAAGGTCAGTTTTTCAGGGGGCTAATAATATTGACCTTGGTAATTTTTGTTTTTTCTGAAATAATTCTGTTATTGTGTGCAAATAGAAATAATTTATGCTTTCTAAAGAAAACTAGTATGTTTAGAAATGCTATGTTGAAAATTTCTTGCTCTGTTAAAAAAGCACTTGGGAAAATTTTGATAAAAACTTTACATTTCATAAGGGGGGTAATAATTTTGCCCTTTTCTGTATCCCAGTGTTACTGATGCTCATTAGGGCAACAAAGACATTAGACGCTACTGAAAAACTTTAGACCCTATTACTATCCACTCACAGAGATTCAATTCAATTCAATTCAATTCTATTCAATTCAATTCAATTTTATTTATATAGCGCCAAATCACAACAACAGTCGCCTCAAGGTGCTTTATATATTAGGGTAAAGACCCTACGATATTAGACAGAAAACCCCAACAATCAGACGACCCCCTGTGAGCAAGCACTTGGCAACAGTGGGAAGGAAAATCTCCCTTTTAACAGGAAGAAACCTCCGGCAGAACCAGGCTCAGGGAGGGGCAGCCATCTGCCGCGACCGGTTGGGGATGAGATCAGACGGATCTTCCAGGAATGGTGACAGAATTGATTGGTCAGTGATTTTGTACCTGTTGATCTCTAATTTCGCAGCATAAGTTACCATGGTGATATACCCTGGTAAGAAATGAACCACCTTTGTAGTACAGAAAACCCAGGGTTAACCCTGAAGTATCAGGATAAGACGAAATCCTGATTCATAGTACAGGCCTCAGGACTGCATCACTACCTGTTTCTCCAGGTAGAAGAGTATTTAGTCAGGTCTTAAGTCAGTTTGTTCTTTGTGGGTGCACCCAATAATAATCATCAAGATTATATGGGCTCTGTTAGTCCTACCACATTGAAGTATTTCACAATGGGAAAAAAAGGAATGGCTAGGTTCCTTCTCTGGTGAATGGAATGGTCAGATCCTTGGGCAGCTCACTATCTCTTAGGTTAAGGAGGAAATCTAGAAACCCTTATTGTATATAGTCGTGGTATGTCATATAGTCATCATCTATGGCCATATTTCAACTTAGATCCACATTTCTCTTTACTCTTAGATGTAAACATAATGACTACTTTATTCATGATATTTCTTTAAGATTAATTTACTTTCTCATCTGATAAGGAATGTTTTAATCAATTTTACCATAGTTATGAATTGTTCCATACAGCTTTCAGACCATAAATTATGATTTTTAGGTCTTTGAAATATAGCTGTATGATCTAAGACACAAACAAGTGGATTTCATGGTTATATAATCCTAATTCATGGCCTGCAATGTAAGATCTCTCCACAAACCTTCATTTCCTTTTTCCTACATTTTTTTAACCTTTCATACACAAACACAATTTTTCATACAAGTTTTACAGAGTAAACAATCATATGCTGGTACTGCAATATCCAGTTATGTACAAAATTAACAGCTACAGCTCATTTAGACTCAGTTTTCCTATATAACCAATAAATTACATGCTCCATTAACCAAAGCAATAAAATACATCCCAGCAGTAATTTAGAATTTTCCGTTTTTAACAGGCAACGAAAAACACACCAACTTCAGTGACATGTCGGCAGATAAGCTAATTAAGCTATTATAGCACTGGCATAACTGAAAATTCACACAAACAATCACTTGCCAAGATGGTCAGAAGGTAGTTTGAATTTATCAGGCAGGTTGCCTGTTACCTTGGTCACCTTCTACTGTTACTCCCGAACACTTTTAAAAGATATAAGAGGACTTGTTTGCACTCTGCTCTTTGCTAAGTTTATTTGTTCTCAGCTTCACCATGTTGCATGTGTCGCGTTGCTTCTGTGCTCTGGCTTACAGAGCATGCTACCCAGATAGCAAAAGACTCTGGGGTGGATCCGTCCTCGAGTCAGCAGATCTGCCCCACTGCCTCACTCATTTCGGCCATCCGGACAGGATCTGGCCCGCCTATGGACAGTGCACCATCAAACAGCGAGCTCACTGCTGACCCACATCGGATCCGCTCAGCATATGTGCCTCCCACCTTTTTTTTTTTCAATTTCAAATTTCAAATTTTACTGGCTGCTCTCACACAGAAAGCACCGGACTCTGACAGCAGCACTTCTCTAAAAAGGTAAGTAAACCATACAGTCAGATATGCTTCATTCAGAGTTATCTGTTCAGTAAAATTATACTGGTAGTAGATAATGAAGATAATTGCTTTGTTTGCTGTTCAGTAGAGTGAAGCTTTAAGAGGTTAATGACAGGATTTATTTCAGTGTGGCAGGTGAGGTGATTTAGTTATCTGTCCCGGTAGCTGATTTTACTCCAGGGTTGAGCATACTTATTTTTTAACCCCTCTTCAATACTAATTGCACATAAAGTTAAGCTTACATAGCCTGCTTTTTTCAGTGAACTTTGGTTCTCCAAATTCAAATCATACATACATCCATTAGATTAAAGTGGGAGTTTGAGCCCCATTTTTGGCAGAGAGTTGATTAATTCAATTCAATTTTATTTATATAGCGCCAAATCACAACAACAGTCGCCTCAAGGCGCTTTATATATTAGGGTAAAGACCCTACAATATTATTGTATTAACCCTTTTGGAAAATTGGCCATAAAATTATCCCGACTGCAGTTCCTTTTAAACATAGGCATTCATTTACAGGCAACTACAACTAAATTAGTTCATATTAAAGAAACTATAAAAATCTGATGCAAGTTCTGAATTGGCCTTGTCCCTCTCTGATCTCTAATAAGACGATTTATATTAGCAATGTCATCCTCTGAATGCCTTATCACACTGTGAGGCATGTTTTATGTTTAGAGACTGATTTGACTCAGTTATGATCTGCAAAGGACTTTATTTTTAATTTTTTTTTTTTTTTTTACTCAAATTCACTATCCTCATATTTACCTCACCTTGAGCTCTTTCATGATTTCTTGTTGCTGAATGCCCTTGTCTGTACACACAAAATCCTGTAATTTCCCAGTGTCAAAAACAGTTAAATAACTGAGCAGAATCTTGATCTGAATGGGCCCTAGGACATATAAATGTCAATAATAAATATAAAAGTAATTTTTATCAGTAGTGTTGTACATCTATGTTCTGTTGCAGCCTACAGCTGAATAGTGTTTATAGTATTCATGACCTATCTGTTTGTCATCCTTGCCTGCTGCCTAAGTAAGGTAAATACAATTTTAAATTTGATTCAGCCAACTTTTTTTCTTTTCTTCAAATGTTGTGTGAACAGGGTCTGGATAACAATGGAACTGATCTCGACAATCAACTATAACACCATTAGTCTCAGTCACTTATACTTTTCTTTCTTCAACAGTTGATCTTTCTTTTCCATTTGCAAAATATGAATTATGAGTTAACTATGCAGTGTTAACACTTTATGTTGTGGTGTCTCTTCTGAAGTCATGTGCACGCGCAGGCGGGTGGGTGACCATGGAGGACCCAGAAGGAAAAAGGACGATGAGGTTCAATATCAGTTTTGAGCCAGTGTTCTTTTTCTTTTCCCCTTTTTTTCTTTTTTTTTTTTTTAGTTTATAAGTGTTGTTGCTAGTTTGCGAACTAACATAAAGGAAAAGTCCTCCTTGTTTTAAGTCAGTCTCAACAGCATACAGTGTTTTTCTTGCTCAAAATATTCAATTTCAATTAAATTTATTTATATATTTAGTGCCAATTCACAACAATAGTCCCCTCAAGGCGCGTTGTATTTTAGGGTAAAGACCCTACAATATTAGACAGAAAACCCCAACAGTCAGATGACCCCCTATGAGCAAGCACTTGGCAACAGTGGGAAGGAAAAACTCCCTTTTAACAGGAAGAAACCTCCGGCAGAACCAGGCTCAGGGAGGGGCAGCCATCTGCTGCGACTGGTTGGGGATGAGGGGAAACAGAAGAGAGCAGAGGGAGACAGGACAAAAGACACACTATGGGAAAGAGACAGGGTTAATAATAGCTAATGATTAAATGCAAGTGGTGTATAAACACATGGACAGTGAAAGGAAGTGATGAAGAGGAAGTGCTCAGTGCATCATGGGAAGCCCCCAGCAGCCTAAGCCTATTGCAGCTTAACTAAGGGATGGTTCAGGGTCACCTGATCCAACAACTAACTATAAGCTCTATCAAAAAGGAAAGTTTTATGCCTAATCTTAAAAGTAGAGAGGGTGTCTGTCTCCTGAATCCAAACTGGGAGCTGGTTCCATAGGAGAGGGGCCTGAAAGCTGAAGGCTCTTCCTCCCATTCTACTTTTAAATACCCTGGGAACCACAAGTAAGCCTGCAGTCTGAGAGC
>VUQI01047929.1:71807-114640 GCA_015106735.1 Paratilapia polleni | reverse complement strand
TGGATGTTGGCTGCCTTTTGTTCTGTTCTCTGTCAAGATGATCCCACACTGTTTCAGTAATGTTGAGGCCCGGGCTCTGGGGAGGCCAATCCATGACTGATAATGTTCCATTGTGTGTTTTTCTATCCAGGTATGCTTTTACTGCATTGGCAGATCATTGCCATGCTGAAAAATGAAGCCGTTACCAATCAGACTCTTTCCAAATGGTATTGAATGCTGGATCAAAATCTGACGGTACTTTTCTGTGTTCATAATTCCATCAATTTTGACAAGATCTCCGGCACCACTGGCTGAAATAGATCCCATACCATGACAGAGCCTCCACCGTGTTTTACAGCTGGCTGTAGACACTGTTGTACCTCTCTCCTGACCTCCATTGTACATAGTGATGACAATTTGAACCAAAAATTTCAAATTTGGTTTCATCACTCCATAAGACCTGTTGCCACTGATTTTCAGTCCAGGTCTTGAGTAATTTGGCATACCTCAGCCTTTTCTCCCTGTTTCTCTTCTTTAAGAATGGCTTCTTGACAGCCACCCTTCCACTGAGACCATTTCCGATGAGGCTTCGGTGAACAGTAGATGGATCAGTTGGAGGTCCTGTGTCAGGTCTTTGCTGGATTCTTTTCCTATTTCTTAAGGACATGACTTTCCGATACTGTTCATCTGGTGTAGATAGTTTTTTCGGCCTGCCACTGCTTTTGTTCTCCACTTGTCCAGTTTCCTCAAATTTTTTTAAGGACACACTGCAAAGCATGCTGAGATGTTCCAACGGTGGATATTCTAACTGTGTTATCTTTGACACTTTTTATACATTCAACTAAAGAAATGGGAACAAATTATGTGTTTTTGTGACAGGCTGCTAGTATCAAAGTGCCTAAAGATACAATTTAAAATTGGTTCTTTGCTAAGTTGTCTGTTATATAAAGACCACCTTAAAAAATTACAAGAAAGTCCGGCTCCTTGGAAGCAAAATATAAAGACATGAGGAGTCACTTAAGACTTTTGCACAGTATTGTATATTATAGAGTATGGTCCAACACTTGTTTCCAAAGACCAATTAGGTAGAGTTTTTTCATTAACTAGCTTAATTTTTTTAGGTATGTACACACAAGATCACTCACAGAGACAAATGCAACAACTTAACAACTGCCAAAGTGACAAAAAATAAATCAAGTTAATGGGTTTTGCAGCAATGAAATACTGGCATACTACCTGGTACGAATAATTTGTTTGTTTTTTTTTTTTTTGGTTTTTTGTATGTTGTCAGTTGAGAAAACCCAAATGGAAAGCATGTAAGCCTGAGGCCAGAGAAGCGGCTCTCAGTCAATTTACTCTAATCAGCTACCCAACTCTGTTTACCCACAACATCTGAAAATCATGAGAGACGTATTTGGCATTTTCAACACTCACACAGTGATTTCACTCCAATTTCATTCCATTTTAATCCCTGCTGGATTTTTTTTTTACCTCTGTATGTGGAGTCTGCATGTTTTCAAAATGACTTTCACTTACAGCAAGCTGTACTAGATATGGTAGTATAGTGCAATTATGATCTTTTGTTCCTAGTTGGGGTGCCATAAAAAATTAAAACAAAAATCAATGTCAGTAAAACAGACAAAAAAGGAGTGAAATCTGGTATTTCACAAAATATATTTCATCCAACATTAAGAAACTTTCCTTTGGCAATACTATCTAGTATGTTCATATTATACTGCTGCCTGAGTGCTGAAGGCACACATTACAGCTCTTGTAATGGCTTTTAGTTGAGGAAAGTTGAGGCTCTAAGAATTAAAATTTTGTTCTACCAAGACAAAAGTTCATAGAGACTATGTCTTGGCATATTTCGTTGATTGACAGGTGTCTCAGACTATCACACTCAACAGCCACTGCATGCTTGCCCCCAGCACTGCTCCCCAAAGCCAATGCTTAATTTCCCAAACGTGTATTTTCCAGCTTTGAGCAGCTGGCAAGATGCCGGTGAATGTTAAATTCAACGACAAACTTTAAGACATCCAGTGCCATCATTAAACATGGTGTAAAAATGATCATTTTATTATCCAAATAACTTCATGCCCTCTGAGTCGTAAATGCAAGAACACTAATATCATAATACAACGAACGTCTCATAATCTATGTTCAGGAGAAGCAATGGGAGCCTGTGACAGTACTGCCCCACAGTACTTTATTTCTTTCTCTTAGCTTAAAAATGTTCGTTTTTGGAGATATATGTGTTATCACTCAAGTTAAATATTTATAGGAACAATTTAACTTGATACAAATAGCAGACCATTATTTTTCTCAAATATTGCTTGTTTGTAGATAAATTTCCCTTTTTTGTCCATTCAGCTTGGATGCATTTGTGCAACAGCTAAAATACTCTCCAGGTTTTGCTAATAATTACATAATGGTAAGTCTTAAATTAGCTGTTAAATACTCTCTTAGAACTAAATTAGGTACAGTCATGTGAAAAAGAAAGTTTTTACAGGACTCTACACAGTAATGTGAAAAACTAAGTACACCCCATGATTTAATAGCTTGTAGATTCACCTTTAGCAGGAAAAAATTTAAGTTATCAAGTTGCTGCTGCTAATGGTCGCTCCACAATGATGTGAGAGACTGATGAAGTCCACATCTTGGAGGAATTTTGGTCTACTCTTCTTTGCAAGGCTGGTTCAGCTCATTGAGGTTAGCAGGCATTCATGTATTCACACCACTAATAAGGTCCCACCACAGCATTTCAATCTGGTTGAGGTCTGGACTTCGAGCCATTGCAACACCTTGATTCTTTTCTTTTTCAGCCATTCTGTTGTAGATTTGCTGCTGTACTTGGGATCACTGTCCTGCTGCATGAGCCAGTCGGCCAACACATTGGACTCTAGAATACTTTGGTATACAGAGGACTTCATGGTTGACACAGTGAATGCAAGGTGCCCAGAAGTCTTGAGGTCCATTCAGATGCAACTTTGCAAACCTAAGTCATGCTCCCATGTTCTTTTTAGAGAGAAGAGGCTTTCTCCTGATAATATTTCAAAACAAGGCATTCTTGTTCAGTCTTTTTCTAATTGTGCTGTCATGAACTTTAACATTTAACATGTTAACTGAGACCTGTAGAGTCTGAGACGTAGCTCTTGGGTTTTTTGCAGTTTCTCTGAGTATTGCACAGTCTGACCTTGGAGCGAATTTGCTGTGACTTTCTCTCTTGGGCAGATTGGCAACTGTCTTGAATGTTTTCCACTTGTGAACGGTTTTTCTCACTATAGAATGATGCACTTCAAATTGTTTGCAAATGACTGTATAACCCTTACCAGATTGATGGACAGCAACAGTTGCTTCTCTAAGATCATTGCTGATGTCCTTCCACCTTGGCATTGTGTTAACGCACACCAGACCTACAAACTGCCAAAACGTCTGCTTTTATAGAAGTGCTCACACTTCAATTAATCAGTTAATCAAGTGCATTTGATTAGCAGCACCTTATTATGAGAAATTATTATGAGATTCTGCAGTGCAAATGGCACAACATGGAGTGAAACTTTGCTTTCTATCATCCAACTAATAAACACAAGTTAACAGAACTTTCTCCCTTCAAAATGGGTCACATTTGTTTTGAATTGCTTCCTTTTCAAGAATGTGACAAGCCTGATTTTTTTTTGGCAAGATTTGATTTTAAAAAATCAAATAATATCTAGATTCAGCAACTTGTGGTTGTGACAAGAATATAAATGACTGTTTTTACTGTGTCGTTTTGGCTTGAGGAGACAAAATGTTTTTGTAACATTTGGGTAAAGCTAGCATCAATAGATTGATTGCAGAAGAGTGTAGTTGTTCGCTATTTTGAAGGAAAAATGCTATTTCGTGAATCATACGCATCTTAATTAAGTTCTCTGTTAACAACACTCACCATCTCCTCTCTCTCCCCACCAGCACCGTATGCTGTTGCCAGTGTGGAGGGGCACGGCTCCAGGTAATCTGGCTGGCTTCCATGCTGAGTGCTGCTGCTGATAGAGATAGTGTAGATGCTGTTGCTGTAGCCATCGCAGGAACAGTAGTCACCTCTTTGCCCTCCGTTTCCTGATGGCCAAACAAAGACAGAGCCCCTCCCATGCCGGCCCTGATATTAATTGGGTAAAGCAGACAGAGGTGATTAATTTATTTATGATATTTACACATAGATACTGAGAAAAAGAAAGCCCTTGAAGTAAATATACAGCCGCAGGTAGGACACAGACATAAATAAATACAGCCAAGCAGCTGCTTTCTTTCTCTGTCACACTTTTTCTCTCACTGTGCTAATGCCGTTCTGTAAAACAAGACGTGTCAGAAGCCCAGGTCCCTCCAAAGTGGCCCCATCGTCTTCTGGGCCCCAGCCGGCTAAATAAATATCAATATATTGTGGTCTGAAGCTCAGCGACTGGGCCTCCACGATGTCTGTTACATCTCCATCCAGCATTCGGATGCCTAAGGGAAGAGGGTGCAGCAAAGTGATGGTAAAGTTTGAATCCCCTATCTACAAAACTTTGTCTTTCAAGAAGTCCTTCAGCATGCGAGTTTCATACCATCACATGGACTCACCGCCTATGCGTGCATGGAAAGAGACTCCAACCGTGCACTGAGAGTTATTTGCAGCCGCAGCAACCATCCCTGCGCACAGAGTCCCATGGCTTCGAAGAAAGGAGGAGAACATCAGAACATGAGGTTAAATTCATATGCATGAGGAAAAGACAGGCTATTTCCGTTACATCAAGCTATGAGAAGACAGAATTTAGACTGGGGACTTTGCATATCCATATATGCATGTAATTACTGAAAAATGGAAAGGAAAAGCATGCATTAATTAAAGTCTGGATTATGATGGGGAAGCTGCAAAGCAGGTGCAAAGAAAATTCTAGAGATAAGAAGTACTCACTAGTTCGCTGCATTGTTAGAAGAAGGATCTTGGTCTTGTCCATTCACATCAAAGCTGGCAAGAGGATCCTAAATCAGATAGATACTAAGTAGCAGCACATAACGTGATGCCAGCAGCTATCTGACTCTGTTTCATCAGACAAATCACAAAGAGCATTATTCACTAGCCCACTCAACAGTTAAGTGGATCAGACATTTAATGTCCATTCCAATACTCTTAGCTAGCCTTTCCAAACCTTTGGCCCAAAAGCTCTGCCTGCAATATCTGTCTCAGCTCTTACACTAAGAGCTCTGCCAAACTGCTTATGATTAATGTCCCCTTCCCAAGAAGAGCGTCCCATCCCAGGGCACTTACATAATTTGGCTTCAGATCCGGATGCTCTCTCTCAATGCCATCATCTAGGACAGACACCACCACACCCTTCCCAGTGTACCCTCTCCTCCAGGCCCCTGCAATGTTCATATGAGACTGGCAGCTTTTGGAGTCATCGCTGCAGTGCTGTGGAGGAAATAGTGGGACACTCAGCTTAGCCCTCAGGAGTAAAGAATAAATGTGGGTCTATTTTAGGCTCTGTCTGTCTGTCTGGGTTTGTGTGTCTGTGTTTCAGATTCGAGCGTGGCAAAAGAAAAAAAAATCTGACTCACAATGTACCAGAGGCGGTTCCACAGTGGGTCACTGAAGTGCTGTTTCTGCGTGCTGGACTGACGGTAGGTAATGGGGAGGTGTTTTCTCCTCATGTCGATGGGATAGATGAGATTGGCTCTGGAGCTCCTCTTTGCTCTTCTCTGGACCACCTGTTGTTGGAGCCATTCCACCTTAAAAGGAACATTTGTATAGATGTTTATGTCTCCTTTTTAGCCAAGCCATTGGAATGGCTTGTTCCATTGTTAAATATTTCAGCAGCTACTGCATTTACTGCAGTTGGCAAAATAATTATGTTCTCCAGAAGAGGAACCCTGACACTGTACCTCTGGTTGATAATTTGACTTTTTGCAGATGGTTGATTTATACAAAGGGCAGGGACTTAATCAATGCACCATCTGCACCATCTTCATTCATAGAAAATAACTGCAATCCCAAATGCCTATCACATGTGGGTTTCAACGGGTTACCTACAATTCTCACTGAAATATAAACACATGCAGATCACTGTAAAGGGTGTTCATATAACACTAAGGTCAAAATGTTAACATGTTCAGTGGAGTATCTCAAAATCTACAAGCGAGATTGGCACATTTTTGGTATGTTTCTCAAATGCTGTATCTTAATTGCCACCAACTTTTCCACTAGGTGCCGCTATGAGGCAACTAGTGGAATAGTATGAAATTTGACGCACATTCAGGATTATTTATTTAAAAAATGGACTTCCTAAAACTTGTACCATCAAGTTTTTAATTGGTGCAAATCCTGCAAAACAAATTACTTTTCTCAGCTGGAATTTGTGTTTTTGTTTTGTGTTTTCTTTGGGAAGGCCATTCCAGAAGCTTAATGTTAGCCTGCTTTATCTATTCCAAAACCAGTTTTGATGTGTGTTTGGGATCATTCTCCTGTTGGAACACCCAATTTTGTTCAAGTTTCAACCGTCTAGCTGTTGATTTGACGGGAAGTAGAAGAATTTGGAGGTAGTCCTCCTTCATTATTCCATCCGCTTTGTGCAATGTACCAGTACCACTGGCAGCAAACAGCCCCAAAGCATGATGCCACCACCACCATGCTTGATAGCTGGTACAGTGTTCTTAGGTTTGAAAGCCTCACCTTTACTCCTCCAAACATACCTCTTGTCATTTTGGCCAAATAGGTCTATCTTTGTCTCATCTGACCATAAAACCTTTGTGGGCAGCTGCAAATTTCAGTCGAGCCTGAAGGTGTAAATATTGGAGCGGGGGCTTCTTTCTTGATCGGCACCCTCTCAGTCCATGGTGAAGTAAAACTTGCTTCACTGTGGACAGTGACACTGGTGTTCCAGCAGTTTCCTGTTCATGGTAGGCTTGAGCCTTGGTGGTTCCTGGGTTGTTTCTGAACATCCTAACCAAATTCCTCTCATCTGAGGGTGACAGTTTGAGTCTTCTTCAAGACCTTGGCAAAGTGGGGACACATCCAAATAACTTGTACAACTACAAGTTACAACGTACAACTGTTTGAACTGATGATCTTGGACTTTGCAGTTGTTTATAAATGGCTCCATTAAGCTTCTAGAATGGCCATACCAAAGCCAAAGCAAAACTACTACTGAAGCTCATTAGCACTGACATTTTAATCCTGTTAGCACACTGATTTTAGCATTCAGCTGAAAAAAAACATTGTGTTTTATTACAGCCTCAAAAATCACAAACATGGCTCTGCCATATACTGTATGCAAAAATAGAAGAAAGCCTCCATGTCAAAAAGGTATTTTCAAGTTTCACTGAATACAAGCTAATGTTCATTTGTAAATCATTAGAGTCAAAATAGATGAGAAAGACAGGTATGTCTCCGGGCCTTTCTTGAGACTGACATGTCGCTACAGTATGAGCAAGCAGTCCCTCAGATTCTTAGTCTAATCCACCCCTCATTTGCCATTCCTGCTTTCAAAACACTTTGCTTGAAGCTTCACTAGGGGACTTCACTGACCAATGGGTTATGTCACAGTGGCAACATCCAACTTTTACATACAGTCAGTAGGCTCTACACTGTTACTTTTTTAAAGTCAAACAACCTAGATCATATTTTATTAGTTCAGGTCATAGGTTCTGCCACTATTCAATAATATAGAAGAGCAAATATGTCACTGTGGGTACACAGTGACATTAATGCAAAAAAGTCTGATGTACCCTAAATGTTGGCAAAAACATGAATCCCTAGTTGTTTACTAACTGTACATTTACATGCTCCTCAGATGTTTCCCTTTCCTATGCTGGAAAAAGGTCCTTTTGACTACCATTGACACTGGTAGTCATTTTTTAAACTATGTTCTTTAATTTCAGTTGGAGAAAGACAAAGTGTGATTTTATGTATAAAATAACTGATTTCAGAAACCTTGGGAGTTTTGTTATGTTCCAGATAAATGAACTTACTTATTGATATTAATAATGGCCACAAATATTCAAATTTGATGTAACTCTGAATAAAGTGCAACTGTTTTTAAGATCTTGTTGATCCTTAAGGACTTCTGGCATCTTTAGGTGTCGTTAGTGTTTGTGCACATAAAGCTGTAATGTGAGGGGACGGATCAGAACATGAACATGTGTCCTTATGTGTATCTGGAGTGTAAGGAGGGTACATGATGCTGCTGATTAATAATCCAGTAGTCTTCCAGTCCAATCATATCCCATTACTATACCTTGGTCTCCTTGGTGACGCGATCAGTCACTTCATTGTTGCCCACTATGGACCGATTCGCTGTTTCGTGGTGGCGAAAACTGTAATACCTCTTCAGGTCTCCAATCTGGTGAAACAGACATCAAATCCTCCAAATAAATTTGTTTTTCAGGTGGAGGTGTGTTGCTCATTTTGCTGTTACTGCGCAAAGCAGCTGTTAAATTATGAAACTGCTTGTGGTGTCTTTCATTAAGGCGGCTACCTTATACCTGTGATAGTTTTACAGGTGAGGGCAACCTGAGCCAAAAGACTTCAGCCACACTGCTGTTTGTGTGTGCACTTGTGTAGTTGCACATACCGTGTGATGTCATTATGTCAGCTGATTTTTTAATACATGTGGAGATCAGTAAGTAATTAGTGGTTAAAAAAAATGTCACTGGTCACGCCATTGCAAGACAACAATAAATTATGCCCTTAATTATTTAATGCCAGCTGATGTAAAATGTACTTTTAGATTTTTGACCTGAGCACTATAAAGTTACTATAAAGCAGTCTTTTCAGTTGAAATGGGTCTCTCTGGTTCATATTACCTCCTGTGGGCCCAGGACCTGCAAATGTCATTGTAGCATCTATCTCATGTATTGGGTTTACTGTGCCTGTATTTTTCTTTATTAATTGCTTTGATCATTCTGTAGGTGTGTTGACAAGATCCTGTCCTTTATTGCTGTCTTCGTTGAGACAGCAGTAAACTACAGGATCTTATTTCTTTGGAATTTATCTGTTAACTTATAAAAGTGAAGAATAATAAAAAATTAGGTCAGCTTGGCAGTTTGGTGCTCCTTAAACCTGATATACATCCTGGCACGCCTTTGCACGCCTGAGCAGCTACTGAAAGTCTTCCTGGACACCAAAAAAAAAAAAAAAAAAACCAGGTCAGTTCAGGGACATTTGATTCTATATGATTAAACTACAAATTGCATACAATATTTGGCAGTAGTTTAGTAGTTACAACTGTTACTAATTAGGGGCTATTGTCTGTTACTCATAATCAGTGAGTGCAACTAAAGCAGCTGTGGTTTATAGGGAAGCAACTTTGGATTATGGTTGCTGGTTTAGTTCCCTACACTGGCAGAAAAATGTGGGCACTGCCTCTAGTGTGTTTCTGTGTCTATGTGCATATTTGCTCACTGCTCCAAGTGTGTGTATGTTCACTGCTCACTTTTGGGCTAAATACAGAGGACAAATTCCTGGCAAAAACATGCTGCAAATAGATTTTTTTCTTCTTCTAATGTAATCATGGACTTATCTGTTAATTTGCTGCTTTCTTAAATCTTGAGCAGATATAATTCATTACTCTAGTTTCTGCCTGGTAGATGGCTGACCGTCAATTACAGACACACAATGACATTTAATGCATTTCTGAAAATTATTAGTAAAACTATTTATGCTGCCTCCCCAGTTAGATTTTTCTAATGTTGCCAGTTTTCAATATATGACATTGTACAAGTGCAAGTCTGCTAACTGTATAAAGTGTAAAGTACTCTTCATGTTTGAGAACACTCACCTGACCCATATTAGTAAATCCATATTTCTCTGCTATCCTGTTCACAGACTCAAGGTCCCCTCTTATTTTTATGGCCCAGTCGTTAGTGTAAATCGTTGCGTGACAAAGCTGGAGGAGAGTTCCCATCCACAGCGCGATAAAACGCACCATTACTGCTTATTTCTCTCTGTAATTAGCCGGTGTTTCATGAGTTGTCCCTGCACTCTGTTCTGCTGTAGATGCTTCTCATTGCGGGAAATCCGCTGTCTCAAAAGACGCAGGCTGCACCCGATGTTCTGCAGAAAAGGAAGGAAGGTTTGCCGGCAGAAGCTGTCAAGACCTGACTCCTTCACTGACAACAAGCGTCTATCAAATTACTTCAATATGGAGGCCATGGATCAACTACAGTCTGTCCTTTACAGGGAACTTGTGGGCAGCTTAGTCTGCATGTTAACCTTTATTTAAATAAACCGTATTATTCTTTGTTGTTTGTAAAACGCATGAGCTTCCTATATTTTAAAAGGCTATACTGATAGCACCAGAGATGAATATATGAAAAATAGGCTTACAGAGCAGGGTCGCACCGTGTGATAGTGTACAAGCAAATAAAATAAACAGGCTGTCTAATAACATCAACAATTAAAATGTATTTTTTTAAATTATTATTATTATTATTTCCTACTTAGGTCTGAGATGTTTTGACTTAAATGTCAAACAGATGCGCCACATATTTCCAAGTATCTTCATCACAACTATTAGAGGACAATAACTACTTTTACTTTACCTTAAGTACTGTATTTCCATTCTCCATTTCATAGGTAATCTTTTATTTCACTATTCATGTAACAAGTGTTACTGATTTTATTGACACGACCCTGCTCAGAGGGCATAACAAAAGAGAGAGGTGCAGGATGAAGGCCAATTAATAACTTGTATTTTCATAGGTTTCTTTTAACTGGGCAGAATGACCAGTTGGCACAGATTCATAGTAATTGCCATTATGCTGTAGGACACATTTTAGGCTGGCTTTTAAGCTGTCTGTCAACAGCCTCCACTCATCTACATCGTACTCACAACCCAATGCACCCAAAAGACCTTCAACATCTGTATCCAGAAATATTGACTAAACAGAAGCAGCAGTCATCAAAGTGATTCTGTGGCTCCCTCCATGCCACTGGAATACTAAAACCCAAGCTCTTTGTCTTTCCCTTAGTCCATGCTCGGATGTTTTCCACACATGCCATGCAAACTGAATGAGGTGCCCATGGCTTGTCTTGGTCTTGGCATATTGGTGATACCATCACAGAGTATCAAAGTACACCCATTCATTTTTTTCTCCGTCACTAACATGTTGGTTACTTCAACACTTTCTCGAAAGATCATCATACGAAAGATTGTCATAATTTTGTGATCAAGAAATTGCCTTGAGGATTTTTTTTTTCTTAACCAATGCCTTTCCCTTTGGCAGCAGAGTCAGCATTATGAGATGATGTCACAGGTTTTAAAAATTCACTGCGTTAACTGGGTCAGTCTGAAGCAATCAAAATAATCATTCATGGTGTATAAGGAGACCATCAAGATATTCTTAAATTGTAATGTTGCAATTCTCCACAGTGGGAAGGCTAGGAACTTGAGTGGTGATGAACTGCATATACATTATGTATATATAATATGCATTATGCACTGGACCATAGCAAGTCAAATCTGTAAAATGTTGGCTTTTGCAGCTGTAGGATTTCTTAGCAACATTAACAACACAATGTTTTAAAATACTGAACATATATGATCAAAGCATCAGTATCAGTTTACCACTCTTGTTGTGTGCTAAATATTTAACTACAGCCAACAGCTGGTTAGCTTAGCTTAGCACAGGAGCAGAAAGAGGAAACAGCCAGCCTGGCTCTCTCCAAGGAAAAAAAACATAATAGTCCAGCTACCAGCAATAACAAACTCACAGTCCATCCATCCATCCATCCATCCATTTTCTTTCTGGGGCTGGCTAGAGCTTATCCCAGCTGTTAATAGGTGAGAGATGAGGTACACTCTGAACATGTTGCAGTCTGTCGCTGGGCTAACACATAGAGACAGACAACCACAACCTTACAGTTTACACCCATACCACCCTGGACACGACCAATCTCACAGTCTTTTCAAAAAATATCTTGGTGACAGTTTTATTTAGGGGTTGATATTTTATTGGCGAGCAGAGGGTTCCCCCATGCTGTCCCGCCATGGACACCATGCTTAGTGAAAGGTGCATCATGACTGTTGTATTACAGACATGTTAACCAGCCACAGATGCAAATTCTTTCCATTTATCAACAGTTTGTCTAACTGTGGGCTGAGCATCTAAACCACACATGGGCAAAATACGGCCTGAGGGAAGGAACCACCCTGCCAGCCATCTCAATCTGGCCCACAAAACAAAACAACCCCCCTAAAAATCAATAAGAAGCAGCAGTGTGCTGAAGATTCTCAAGACAAATGGCTGCAACAAGTCTGTACTGCTGTTTAACTCTATGCCAGTGCAATGTGTTTCATCAGTGACCTATGCAGTGGTGTATATCAGACAGCTGGGGAGATGCAGGTTAAATGTTCATATAGCATTTAGGTGGACTTTTTTTGTAACCATGTTTTGAGTCATTATCCGAAATATGGTCCTTCCCTTACTTTATTGAAGTCAGTATGGCGCTCTGGAAATAAAACCCACTCCTGATCAAAACTGTAACCTATGCCTCTTAGTTTCTCTGTTGATGTTGTCAACCTGCTTTTAAAGCCTACACTGTGAATGTCAGAATGATGTACTCATGGGCAGTGTATTCACTGACTAAGAAAATGAAATGTTTTTGTGCTATTGTGTCAAATATAAATATTTTTATCATTTGTGATATTAATGAAGATCAGACCACATTTTAAGACATACACTATTTAGACAAAAGTACTGGGTCACCTACACATTACACCTGCAGGAGCTGCTCGGCCATGGAAACCCATAACATGAAGCTCCCTGAGCACAGTGTTTGTGCTGATGTTGACGTCAGAGGAGGTTTGGAACTCTGCAGTTATTGGGTCAGCAGAGCATTGGTGATTTTTATGTGCTATCCACCTCAGCACTCGGCGACCCCGCTCTTACTTTACGTGGCCTGCCACTTCGTGGCTGAGTTGCTGTGGTTCTTAAAGGGTTCCACTTTGCAATGATACCACTTACAGTTGATTGTGGAATATCTAGAAGGGAAGAAATTTCAAAGTGACTTGTTGCAACGGTGGTATCTTATTACAGCACCACACTCAAATTCAGTGAGCTCTTCAGAGTGACTCAATTTTTCACAAATGTTTGTAAAGGCAGACTGCATGGGGCTAAGTGCTTGATTTTACACGTGTCACAACACCTGAATTCAAAGGTTGAGAAGTGTGGCCTAATATGTTTGTCCATATAGTGTGAGTATGCGTACATACATACAGGTAATTCAACAGACACACCTTTTCTTGTCCCTGTATATAACATTTTGTTTAATTTGTTTAGGGTTGAGTTTTAAGTGAAGAAAATTATGGAGGAGGTAATGAAATAAATGAAATAATTTGTGTGATCTGCAAAGTTGGACAGCCTTTTTCCCTCTCGTTACATTGTAGCATACTACAAAGAAAGCAAATCCTCTCATCCAGAGCCAAAGTAGCTTATTATTGCATCTTTTATAATTCCACAATACTTTATTACATTAAAAAAATGCAAATGGAAGGGGATGATAGGAATTGCAGGATGATTAACAGAGTGATGCAACATGTCTCAGTATGTTCTTTTTAGTTGAATCTTTATGATGCATTTCAGAAGAGATGATGCCTTTTTCTTTTTTACTTACATCAGACAACCTGTAACAAAGGATGTCACAAAGCTGTGACATCCTGACATTCTTACTTTGTCTACAGTCCTGCTGTTCATTTCAAACTATGCAGTATAAGACATCAGCATACATTGCTGTTATTTTACCCATGAAAAAATAAAACAAAACTGTACAAATCAAGTAAATACACAAATTTCAGACCATGCCTAATGTGCTTGACAGGCACAGATTGGACGATCATGTGTTTCACTTCACAGATGCTGCCCTTCTTTTTCACTGATCCAGTTCACACTATATATATTTCATACTGTGACTTTATTTTGCCTCAGTGGGCTCCAGGTCAATATTGCAGAGATGCTTCTATAATATCCACCAACACTCATAGTAATTCCAATTAATGCCTCAGCATCAGTCATATAATTATGTCACCAGAGACCTAGTATATGTGCAGCAGGTAAGATGAGGTTCATAATGGGATGTATACTGGATGTTGTTAGAGAATGACTTACTAATTAAGAAGACGTGTAGGCATCAGCCTCTTGTTGCTGTTTTGATGCCATGGGAAATAAAGGCACCACAACAGCTGATCATTTCTGAAAAGGCAGCAGCTGTTCTCGTCTGCCATACTGTGCTTTGTATTCACACATACATACATACATATATCTCCCATTTAAAACCTTTATCATCCTGAGACTTTGGCAGCATTTATTTGTTCTGATTTTCTTTGAGGAATGAAAGGAAGGTCTTAAAAATTCTTCTTAGGTAAAAGAAAAATATTGTCTGGAGCAGCCATTCTCCTTTTGATGTCTTCTGTGCAAACTGAAGGTCTGAGTAATTCTTGGACAAGCTCTCTGTTGTCTGAAAAATAACAGCCTTAAAAAAAAATAGCTGAAATGATAGATTTGATGTGCAATCAGACAAAAATTGGAAATCAAAATTACAAAATTGTAATGTAGTTTCGTCATGACATCTCAATTAATGACTGTTTCAAAGTAAAAGGAAAGAAATGGCACAGCTTCAAAAGGCCTTCTCAGAGCTTCTTCCTCACATACCTACCTGTCAGAATATTTTGGTGGTTTAAGTCTTGTCCAATGTCTGTTTAGTCCTTGAGCAGTAAATTACAGAGAGCAAGTCCATGATGCAATGTGGACTCATAGTCTTTATCATCTACTGCACAATGAAATAGAAAACAAAACTAGCTGAACAAAACAAAGGAAAAGCACCTCTTGGCAAAGTAGTCACAAGACTTTGAAGTTATCTAACATGTCTTCAGAGAGACTGACTTTGATGTTTAGAAAAGTCTTCTCAAACAGTGACATATTCCCCTGAAAATAATTGTCAAACCTGTTCCTGAGCACACTGACTGCCCTGCAGGCAGCATAGGCATGAACTCTTATTCTTTGTTCAACACTTCTTGCTGTTTTGTATGCTCTGTTGTGTGGCATCATGAGTTTTACTGCATGACATGCCATTTTGAAGATATGAATACTGCAATTAATAGTGTGGCTGTAACAGCTTTTGCTGTTTGTTTTAGTCTTGCATGACAACTCTCATATAGAACAAGGGCATCAGTAATATCAAGGGGATGACTTTGTGTTTTTGAACAAGTGTTAGCCTCCGAGTGCATGTGTGTCACTTGTGAAGCACAAAGTGAAACGGTTTGCAGGAAGAGGGAAGGAAGTAAACGCAAAAAGTCAAAAATCCAAATCTTTAATGCCAAGAAAGAGGTCTCAGGAGATCAGGAGAAAGCAAACAAATCCAACGAGCGAGCGGACAAAAGTAGAAACCAGTAGAGACTCAAAAATCAAGTGAGAGAGACTAAAAAGGAAAAAGAGTGAGACAATACTGCAAAGAACAGGCATGCACAAGGAAAAATAGACAAGAACTACTCAAGGAAATGGTCAAAAAGCTGGACAACAATGACTTCAAAGACAGTCTGAAAACCAAGGGGGGCTCTGCACAGTAGCTGTAAGGAGGAGCTGATTTATGAACAGGTGGTGAACTGAACTTGTGGGTAAAAGAACAAAGTAAAACTATCAAGAAAGCATGAGAACCAAGATTACAATACAAAAACAGTAAATTACCTGAACAATAAACAAGAAAAATCAAATTCCATGAACCAAACAGTTCTGCAAAAACATGGATATTTCTGTGAACCTAAACAGCAAATGGGTGTTCTGTTGGCTGTAATGAAACCACCATACAAATCTTCTAAATCTAAATACTGTCTCATGTAGACCTACAGCACAAAGACTGAAACATGCAGGCAGTTTCTTTTTAAATGAAGATTATGATTGTATTTATCTCTGCTTTGAACCAAACCTCTAAAAATGTCTTCAAATGTTAATACACTATTGTTGCATTTTATTAAATTTAATATTACTCGTAAAGTCTCAAAATTTCATTACACTTTAATTGACCCATAAAGACTTGTAAGAGAGGTCAAAAAGCACAAGGGGTCACTCTGACAAGGGGTCTCTCAGTGGCCAATTACTGTACCAGAGCCACTCAGTGGTAGAGCCAGATGTGGAAGAATGACTGAGGTGTGAAGAATGTAATGACTCAGCATCTGTTACCTACAGAGCTACTCCTTTCAAAGGTGAGAAGAAAGACCCTGCATAGTTTCACATTCTCTGTCTTCTTGTCTTCTATTCAGAGTGAGGAATGTGCGATGCACAGAAATGGTTATATTTTGTAAAAGTGCACCCTGCTGTCAGGATGGCTTCCAGAACAGACAGTGGCTTTACATGTGTTAACTTGTATTGCTGTGCTCTATTCTCCTCAATAAATGTTTCTGTTTAAGACATCTGAGTCTCCTGAATGTCCTTCCTGCATAAGTAAACTTCTCACATTATTTCCACAATAAAGAACTGTGATTGGAAATCGAATTATCAATTCTCTCTCTTCAAACCTTGGGGCAATGCTCAGCTACAATGGGCTTCTCTAAGCAACTGCCTAAGGGTCTAAACTAAGGCTAATCAATGGAAGTAGGAGCCTTTAAAAAGATGGGAAAGCATTTCCAGCCTGCAATTTTCACTGTCCAAAATGTCATGTAAGAAATAGCACTTAAGGGGAACTGTCAAAGACAGCCTTCAACCTTTTTGCAGGATACCCCTGCACTTTTTATTTTTTTATTTTTTTTGCCTTGGTGTGTGGGCAGAGTGACTCCTTTTAATGTAGAGAAAGCTTTTTCACACAGGACTGGTTATTGGTCTGAACATGACCAAGTGTCATGTACGAGTATAAAATAAAAAAGCCATGCAAATCTCAAACGACCCCACAGGCATCTCAAAGAGACAATTAAACCCCAAAGATCTGGTGTTATTTTAAGACTGAGATTATTTTAACTACATCTGCTGGAATCCCAGCATGTTTGATTGGTAACAGAAACATGCTCAATCTTAAGGGGGAATTTCAAAAATGTAAAGAACTTAGAACAAGGAGAAAGAATTTAGCCATTTTGCAGCTGCCTGATAAAAACACACTTTTATGTTGTTTTCCAAAAAATTAAGTCATTTGTAGAGACCTAAAACTGCATTGCAGCTCACACATCAAAACACAAACTACAATGAAAGTCATTAGAAGTAAAGGAATTAAAACTATTTTAATGAGAACAGCTCCTACGTAGGTGTTCCTCCAAAGCCAATATTGTATACTTTCGGGAAGTTGGTCTGACTTTTCTGAACCTCCTCCAACATGAATTCAGTCAGGGCCCTTGTCACATATCATCCCACTCTTTCTTAAGATCTTTGCTGTGTGTGCCTTCTCTGAGGTTTCCTCTGAATGGAAAATGTCCAAAACATAGCTAAATAGATTATTAACTAATTCAGCCCGTTGCAATTTTTCTTCCTTTTTCTATTACTTCAGTGTGTGCCATGAACATCCCATCATATTTCGCTCCACAGCTGGGAAAACCCTTGTGTCACAGCTCCACTTTGTGTTTTTGTGTCCTTCTCAGCCCCAGCCACGGTGTGTTTACATTGCATTGCCCTTTTTTGCATCAGTGACAGCAGTGGCAGGGAAGAATTTAGCTCATATTTTATTAAACCAATCTGCAGCTATCGCAGTTGACTCAGAAACTTGGCAGGTCGTCTTGAAATGGGTACTTTTTAATTCATTATTTACCATTTCCCAGTGACGCATGCACACACACATGCACGCACTCACATTAATATAACTGAAATACGATGTGTGTTTGTGTGTAATGCCTCTGGAATCTACAGAGATAAGCCAGAGGATGTGCCCAGGCCTTGTGTCAGTCGGTGTGTGTGTGTGTGTTTTTAATTTGGATCCCCAGGTCCACATTCCATCCATATTTTTCTTTTATTTGGTCACTAATGAGGCTTCTTTCTCAGTTCAAAGAAAAGAAAATACTTTCAAGTATCATTGCAACTCTGGGGCTTGTTTATCAGCATCATTATTAAGTCATTGAGAAAAGACAGTTTATGTTGCATCATTTATTGCATTAGCCTTCAAACAATATTATTTCGCTGCTGGACCGGCGGACAGGTTATGGCTGCTGCACCTCTGACTTCTTATTCTGACTGACTGTGAAATGACCTCTTTAGTTGTAATGTGGCAAAGTGAAACATAATACCTCAATAGCAGCCGAAGCTCAATGACTCATGCAGTAATAGCTTTACTGCTTCCTCTCAGCATGTAGGGCCAGTTGTTTTCACATGCCCATTATGCATGCTTGTTGATGCCTCAAGACATGGTTATTTTTTTCTCCTTCATTTTCAGCCGAGCGTCGACTGATGTTGCACTGAATTGCGTGAGCCAACTTTGACCCTTGATGTTTCTTTGAAGAGCCCTTTAAAATGAGCTTGTTCTCTCACTTTCTCTGCCGACCTCCGTGTTTCTCCAGAGCTCCGTAATGACCAGCCTGGACCAGAGGCGCTTTATCTTATATGTCAGTGAGACACCAGCAGCCAGGGTAGCTTTCCATGTAAAGCTTTTCCTCCTTTTTGTGTGTGCCAGCATTCTTGAATAACACTGCAGCAATGCTGACAAAATAGTTACCTACCTCACCCCAGAATCCTTACACACACACACACACACACACACACATTTCCTTTCTCTTTATAGATTCAAAGCCAGTCTTCTCTGGCTCCTTTGTTCCCCACTCCAGGCTGGGCTCAGATCCTCTCTGCTCTCTGTAAGCCCGCTTCGCTCTGTCATCAGGATTACAGGCTGCGCTGTAGCAGATTAATGACTGACAACTCTACACTCCTCTCAGCATTGCACGGCACACATAGAGCTACTAGGATGGAGCGTGCGCCTGGTTGTGAGGGAGAGAGGAACAACTGCGGGGGAGATAATGCATTGTGTTGGTCTGAGAACAATATGTTAGCTGTGAGTGTGTGTGTGTGAAGTGGCATTGTGCAGTTGCGAGACTGTGTGCAGTTGCGTATGCGGCGGGGTTTGTGTTTGTGAATGTGTTGCTTATTTTAAAGCAGTGGTACGCGCAGCATAAGCTTTTCAACTTCTACACCTCAGTGCAGTTAAGTCAGGGAACATGGGGCCTCTGCTGAACAAGCTTAGCTTGATGTGTGTGTCTGTTCGCATGTGTACATATGCACATTTGTGTACTCATGTCTTGAGAGCCCAGCGGGGAAAGAAAAGTAGCAGTTACAAGTCCAGTACATAAGGAGCTGTGGATTGCTGCCTGAAACATCTTCTCTCTCCAATAACTCTCCCCAACAAAAACAAAGCAGAGTCTGTGTCTAACTGCTTTGTTTGAGGCAAAGTGGAAGCTGGCAGTCGTTGTACAAATCCAAACAAGCAGGCAAACAAACTGAGAGCTAACACTTTCCGAAGTTTGGAATAAATTAGGCCAGGATCTCATACCACCTCAGAGCCTCACAGAAGCAGCTTATGTGTGTCATGAATTACTAAGTAGTAATATTTGGGGCTTCTCGCAGCCATCAAACAGCTGAGGCTTAATTTCCTGAGACTTGCCCTGGAGTGTCCACAAAAGTGGGCTGTTGGATTTGCCATCTGAGGACTGAAAACTTTGCCTGCATTATCTTGTCTTAGAAATTTTTCCTAGAAGTCAACAATCATTGTTTCTTAGACGTGACAAATGCCTAATGATAAGCAGTTATACCCAATACTTTGCTTCATACATTTTCTATACTTCTCTACTGCATTTTGCAAAGCAAATATTGTCATTTCACCAAACATATTCAACAACTAGGAGTGACTTCCTTATTGAGATGTTACATAAAAAAATGCAATAAAAAGCACAGTACATAGTTAAAGATTATACCATTTTGGGTTACTACAGAAAAGTAATGTGTTTCTGGGCTTAGATTATTCTCTGAGTTGTTGTTAGCTTGCCAGTTGCCCCATTAATCATGTCATAACTCCTCACATTTGGGGGCTTAACCCCAAAGCCGCAATCTACACGGACGTATTAGAGAGCCAAACTGCAGTTCCTTCAACGGCCACTCGAGGCTGGCTTCAAATAAAGTCAATCCCCATAGACTCCCATGTTAAAATGCCCAACTTCAGCTTAGTGCAAAAACAGTTTTTGGCCTCTATAGCTTTTTTCCCCATTCATGACAACTGTTTAGGCATAATTTTTTCCCCCCATAACTCCCCAATTTAACTTATATTAAGGCTTAAAGCTACACATTATGAGGGGAGTAGCTGCTTGGAGTGAGAGGCTGGTGCACCTAAGTCTGATAAGGGGATTGTGTCAGCACTAGCAGCTTATTTGGGTCACTAAACTGGACCGCTCAACCATGTTTGTAGTGTTTGTGCCTTTTGGAGACATATTAACCTGACAGTTAATATGTCTCCCTGTTAATTGTAATAACAGACAGTCCAAGCAGTCTGTGATGCTTTTTCGTGCAATGAAATTTTAGATTTATTTTAGCTATATGTTAGCACTAATAAGGCCCGTCTGTGTCTGAGCGATGGACCCAGACATTTGCATAAATGCACCTTGCAGAAAACAACCTCTCATTCAAATATAGTTACTTCAGGCTCCAAAAAGATACCAACAGCCATAGTGCTAAACTCTAGGTTTCAAAATGATATTCCACAAAATCATTTATACACAGTCTATGGCTCAAACCCCAAACTATTTACAACGTAGCACCAACTCAACCAGCTACAACAGTGTAATGTTTCTTTGCCTTCTTACAAGACTATTAAGGAATGAATTACATTAATTGTGATTCATCCACTGTCCACTGTGAATAGCACAAAACATGCTGAAGCCTGAATGACAACAGACAACCAGGGAGATGTGTTAAAATACTTTTATTTAGCAGTAATCCATATCTGAAATATAGCATTCAAGCAGAACAGCTCTGACATATACAGAACTCAACTCACCATTCTCTCAAGTCATATATGCCTTTTATGTAAATATGTCTATTTATTTGCTCTTTTGTGTGTTTGTGTGTGCTGTATGTGCATGTAGACACGTGTAGTGTTTTTATTTTCATCAATTACAGTATAATAAAACTTTTAAATACAGGTCATAATAATTCTTTTTTAAATGTCTCTGGATATAAAAGCTGGTGTTCTGACCCTCATTAGTCCATTAATGAAGATAAGTCCTACTTCTCTTTATCGCTTTGCCCATAAACTCTATGCATTACATCGTTTATAAATTTGCTCCATCGTATCTGCTGTACTGCCACTCGTACTGTGCCCCTTAACCGCTATATATTCTTTTTATATCTCCTAATTGCTTCCTAACTGTGAGTCATACTGTGGACTGAACTTTTTGCTTTTATTTGACTTCAGCACTTTTACTTCCCTGCACTGGCGTCAGACCTGTAAGTGTTGAAGAGGCATTTTAAGAGCAGTAACAACATGTGCCTCCCAGTCAAACCATTATTTTCAACTCCAACAGCAACAACTTAAATTGTAACCTTTGTAGCTCTTTCTCCACCCACAGTTCTAAGTTTGCATTTTAATCCTCCCGTCCATTTAACATGTGTTCCTTTAATCAAATCCCCGCAGGTAATCTTTTTAAGATGGGTGTCCAGTGCATTACAGTATCAAAATGTCTCCATCCTCTCGTGCTCAGAGGAACCAGAAGCATTTCTTCCGGTTCTTCTTGGTGGTGGCAGGGGGTCGCACTGGTTGTGGGGAATCCTGTTGGTTAGGTGTTGTGGGCTGAGGAGTGGGCGTCTGTGGCGAGCCTTCTGGAGGGTCACCCACCTTCCATGTGCGTACCACCTGCCCTTCCTGCAGGCGAAAGTCATGCTCTACACTGGAGATAGAAAGGGAAAGAGAAACAAATCAGAAAAGTGTCTGTAATGCGCATTTAGGACTGCAATAACTAATTTTATTGCCACGTGGGGGCAGCAGAAACAAGCAGTGAACACAACATATGACCTTTAAAGTTAGCAGTGTGACCTTGATGAGTTATTTGGAATCAAAACAATGAGCTGAAACTCACTCTCTAAGGAGTTTAAAGCCGAGGGGAGCTGCAGATTCCCCTGCAGGTTTATCCGAATGTGATTTGATAAAATATACAACTGGTAATTATACCTGCTTTAAACAGCATGTTTTACAAGAAAGAACTAATATGAAGAGCATCAAAGTGAAACAATAAAGAAATCTGCATCTGCAACTTCCTAGCAGAGAATAATGAATCTGTTGACAAAGTGAATCAAGTGCTAAAATGCTGAGTATCACAGAAATGTCGCAGCACCAGCACTGATCCCAGGACTGCAGTTGACACATACTCCAAAGGAAAAGTCAGCAAGGTGCATTGTCAGTCACATTCAGTCACATGACAGTATAGCCCAGGGGCTTGACCGCTGAAATGAGATGTGAACTCTGATCCACCTCTGCAGAAGTATAGGTAAAAGTAAGCAATAATAAATGAATGCATGTGCAATAAAGGAATAAGGACAATATTTGCTTACTGAATTACTTTTGTCAGCAGTTACATGTTGGGTAAGCATCCCCCCCCATGAACTAATTCTTCTCCCCCCTCTTTTCTTTCTTTTTTTTTCATTTTACTTTGCTGCTATTCTTGCTTATTATGCAGTGGCCTAGTTAGCTGGTGTTTCTCATCACAGCACAGATGCTGGAAATAAAGAGGACTCCCTCATATATGAGGATACGATGAGAGAAGTGCTGCAGAGGAAGCAAGGAGGACTGAGCTCAGCAGCAGCAGCAGTGGCAAGGCCTGGAGTTTTCAGGCAAGAACAAAGAGGACTCTCACATTCATATCCATCTGGCTTCATAACTCCCACTACCTCAGTCACTCAGCCACTTCACTCTGGATGCCCACTGGTATTCTAATGCACAAAAAAAAAAAACCCCAAAACAAATGAAACATCAAACTCCAGACAGGAGCACAGCGCGGGTAATGGGTATGGACAGAGCAAACAGCAAAAAAAAGTGAGTGGGTACAAAGAGCAGTGGAGAGGATTTCTTCCCTCCTCAATATTTACAGCAGGTAAAAAAAAAAAAAACACCCACTTCAACTAAACCTCTTTGTGACAGCTAGGACTGCTTCGCAGCTTGAAACAAACCTCCAAAGCTGCGTAAAATGAGCCACTAGTCAGTAGAAAAGTAAGAGATGGAGATGCCCTCTCTGCCCTTCTACTGCCCTAAAATGAACAGAGTAAATAAAGTACACCATTCCCCCGTCTTCACAATCTCCCTGTTTGTACCAACATACAGCTTGCCTTCCTATAGAGCTCCCCAGTGACTCTTGTCTTGCTTCTGCTGCGTTCCCTCCTTGTGAAAATGAATAGCCTCGGTCCACACTTCTGCATGATCAAGGCACATCGGCGCTGTAGGGAACTGTCCACCCTCAACCTTAATTACCGTATCTGCACACTGAGCCCACAAACTGTGGCAGGCAGGAAGCTGTGAACCTAACAGCTCCTCTCGCTGCTCCTCTTCTGTCCTCCGCTCACATCTTTGCAAATTTAGCTGGAGGCTGCGCCCCACCACACCTTCTGCCTGTGGGCAAATTAGGTGTGTTTTACATACTGTATGATGACGGCCATATTTTAGAAGCAGAGTGGCAGATTGCGCCACTGCGCTGTGTGAGTAAAGCTGCGTGTGTTTTTATAGTAGTGGAACTGTAAGCGATACGTGTATGTGCAACCACACTTGTTGAAGACATACAACACAAACATTAAAAAAGTGTTATTCACTAATGAATGAAGACAAGTCTTCTAGATACATATAGTCCAGACAAGTAAGTATTTGGACTGTTACACATTTTTGTTCTTGAGGCTCTGTTCTTTAGCGCATTCAGTTTGAAATATAATAATACAACATCATATGTGCCACGTCACAGCTCGAATTTCTGTAGTTTCACGTCAGTCAGTCTTCGTTCCAGGCGCTTTCTTTTTGCAGCCTGACCTTTTTGTTGACCAGAGGTGTGCATGTTTGTTGTGAATCCTCTTAGGTTGTCTTCTCTTGATTGTTGACAGGGAAACAAGTTCGCCTACATCCTTTCTGGATCACACTTGACTCACTGTGCAGTCATAAAGGGCTTTTTCTTCACCATGCCAAGGATTTTCTGTTTTTTCCTTTTTTAGAGTGTTTTTGATGTTTTAAAGCCTTATTTTTATTTCCACTTGCACAATCAGTTTAGTACTTCTTATACTGACAGAAAGCTCCACCTCAATTTAAATGGCAGCTGTCCACATCCAGTCAACTTTGACCCACATGAGATCTACTGTGTTTCTTCTTCTTCTTCTTGTTCTTTTGGGTGCCCCCTTTAGGGATCGCCAGAGTGGATCACCTGCCTCCATCTCACCCTATCCCTAGCATCCTCCTATGTCACACCAACTCTCTGCATGTCCGCCATCACTACATCCATGAACCTTCTCTGTGGTCTTCTTCTTTTCCTCCTGCCTGGCAGCTCCAACTTCAACATCCTTTGTCCAAAATATCCACTATCCCTCCTCTGCACATGTCCAAACCATCTCAGCCTTGCTTCTCTAACTTTGTCTCCAAACCGCTCAACCTGAGCTGTCCCTCTGATGTGCTCATTTCTAAACCTCTCCCTCCTGGTCACTCCCAACAAAAATCTTAACATTTTCTCCTCCAGCTCTGTCTCCTGTCTTTTTGTCAGGGCCACTGTCTCCAAACCACACATCATAGCAGGTCTCATTATGTGAGATCTACAGTGCACTAAGTTTAAACAACACACTGCAGTCCAAGAAGCACACAATTGTAAAGAGTCCAGTTACTTTTGGATATGATATCTAAAAAGGGCTACATCTCCGACAAAGTCATTCAATATTTACTTACTCAAATTAAAGCTGAGACTTGGCACTTAAAAGCAGTCTACACCATTTTACTATTTCAGACTAAAGCTGTGTAAACAAAACGTGCAATTGTCCAAATGCTTAAGGTCTGGGCTGTATGTAATGAAGATGCATATATGTAGGATTGTATTTGGCACTTTTTGTGAACTTGCCATGAAAACAACACAATAACATCCTTGGAGCTTAGTGTGCTGCCATCTTCTCTTCAATATTGCAACTTACAGAGGTAAGTGAAGTGCAAAACTTGACACCTACTTTTCACATCTATAGAGAGAGGACTTTTTTATTGGCAACATCTTGTGTTGAACATTTAAAGGGGACTTGCTGTAATTTTCCTTTTTTTCTGTCATATATATAATAGGCATATACATGCGGGGCCCTTCTGTGTGGAGCTTGCATGTATTCCAGTTACTCTGGCTCTGCTTGTTAGTAGAGCTGCACAGTTAATCGAATTTTAATCTGGTTCACGATTTTGGCTTCCCATAATTAAATGAGCAGGATCAAGCGATATTTAAAGTGCATGCTCCCCTAATTTAAAATGCAAAGCAAAAGCGAACCAAGCGCTCCCTAAATCAAGGTCTGACGACATGGCTGCATGAGCCTGTGTGGTGCAACTTGAAGTTTCCTGGACTAGTCCGGATGAGTAACACTATGTTAAAAGACAGATATAACAATAAAATTCAATTGTCTGGCACAACAGAAGGTGAAGAGCTTGTCCCACGAAGTGGATCACCGTCTGTTGTTTGGAAATACTCTGGATTTAGCACAAGTGATGTTTACCAAGAACAAATCATATGCGAAGAGTGCTGTCTGTACCACAAAGCAACACAGCTAACCTATTCAACCACCTGAAAAGACAGCACAAACTGCAGTACAATGAATGTACAAAAACAGTGCAATGCTGGCTAATGTGACTCGTCCAGCATCAACTCAGACGTCCATAAAAGTGAGCCTGTACATTCAGCGCATCCATCCAGCTCACAAAGACACAATGAAATCACCAACCAATTGTAGCCCATTTGGCCAAAGATGTGTGTCCACTAAACACTGTGAGTAATGAAGGCTTTGGAAAAATGGTCACCTCACTAGACTAAAGATGTGTTCCCCTCGTGCAATTATTTTTCCAAAGTGGCAAAACCTGCGTTGTATGCAAAATGCTGCAAGCAAAATGTAGAGGGATCTCACAGCTGCCGAGTTTTATTCACATCCATCATTCAGATACAGCAAATGGAGAGAAAGACTTTATATTATTTGTCTGCAGAGATTAATTTGTAAAGATTAATTAGCACAATGTAAAAGTGAAAGCAGTGTCCTGCTGATTTAATTTTGTGTTAGGTTTTGGTAAAGTTTTTAAAAAAAAATATATATATATATTTTTCTTCTAAAAGATGCGCTGAATTTAGGTGAATGAGAAGGATTAATTTTACTTTGATGCAAAGATGTGAAAGCAGTGCTCTGCTGCTTTCACATCTCTTGTCACACCTGAATAATGGTGATTGTCATTTTGGCCATAATAGGCTCATTAGTGATTCTAAATTGGCTATGGGTGTTATTATGAGCGTGGATGGCTGTTCGCCTCTCTGTCTTGGCCCTGTGATAGACTGGTGACCTATCCAGGGTGTACCCCACCTCTCGCCCTGTGACAGCAGGGACAGGCTCCTGAATTGGATAAGCAGTAAAGAAAATGGTTGGATGGAAATAATGAAGTCACTGTATTTACAAGTGATGCCTATGAGCCAAAAGCTCAGGCTTCTGACTGCTCTAAACACTCAGTTTCAGACAGTTCTTGGGTCTGTATAATAGTAGTGACAGTGTTTCACCAATATAGTTATCTCAAGTACACGGTTTGGCTGTTAGCACGGAAGCCCCACCCACCTGCTGTTAGAACCTTTTGTAATCAAAAGAATGTTGGCTCAAAGGAAGAGGAGCTCAACTGAGGAGCTGATAAATAAGGATAAGTTTGAACTGTCACTCATGCAAAGCTACTCCAGTAGAGTCCACGAATAAACATATACAGCTGGAAGTGAGCATAATAGGTCCCCTTTAAACTTGACAAATTATCATGGAAAGCATATGTATATCTTAACAGCATCTTTCTCTCTTCATCTTACATATGCAAATTAATGACATTTATTAGAGATTGAAACACCAGACATCAGAGTTTCTCTGTCAAGATCAAAGTGCCTCCAAAGTCAACTGAGATCAGCTGGATAAATTGATAGTTCTTCTTGTTAAAGTGTAATTATACTGTTCATTCCCACTGAGTGACCTTACTTTGCACATGTTGGTCCATCCTAAGAGATTTACTGTATAAATTGCCTTTTATAATCATTCAGTGTGGGAGACAGTGACCTTGCCAAAGAGCACTACCACAGCGCATCTCTGCAGGGGACTGAATCAGCAGATTTGTAGTTACCACACAACAGAATTCAAGGTTGTTCACAACTACTACTTAAAAAATCAGCAGTAAGTTAACAACAATGTTTGAAATATTCTATCAGTTAGCTTTCGCTGCAGCTAGATGAAGTTACACAGTAAAGTTTGCTGCTGGAAAGAGAACAATACTTGGCTGCATGTTTGACACTCTCTGTAAATGAGGATGTTACATAGTCAGATATGCCAAAGAACTGACAAGGTAAAAATAATGTTTTATAGCCACATTTTAAAAATATATATAAGCATAGAGATTGGGCAGTGCTTCATCTCTTTTTCATCCTTCCATCTATAAAACATTCATTCAACTGCACCAGCAGGAGATCATCATTTCTCCTCCATCTCTCCTCTGTGGTTTTGCTGAGTGGTGGTAGAGAGACTTTCAGCAGAAATATAGCAGTGTAAAGGCAATCAACTCGAAATATCTTTGCAATTTTCTCTCCTATGGGCTGAATATCCTTCGAGGAAAAAAAAAAAGAAAAAAAGCCCAGAACATTTCATTACGACAGGAATTTGATGAGCAGGCAGTCTCTGTTTGAGAGCCATGTGATGAGCCACCACACCCCACAGATGTGTGCATATGCCAAAACACATAACAACAGATAAACATACAAGCACATAGATAAACACCCAAAACATCAACATTCACATACACACGGACACACACATGCACAGAGCAACTTTATTATTAATACTCAGGGGAACAGGCTGCACCATGAGATAATATTGTTCTGAGATGGTCTCATCATCATCTGCTTGGCTGTCACAGTGTGTCCCAAACTGTAGTCCTTTACTTTAAAGGCCCTTCTTTTACCCTTGCATTAACATTCAGATTGCACTTATTTGAGAGTGGGATATAAACAGACACAGAGTGTTACAGAGTATTAACATGTCCAAGGCTGTTTTTTTAATCTAGCATTTCGTTCTTCCTCAAGGTGGTAATTTATCCAGCCTGGTGTGATTTGCGGAGTACATCTATTTCAATAAACCATTAACTACAGTGAGGGATATTGAATAAAGATCTCCTCCAGACACGGACCCATGCACTGCTTCTATGTTGTTTGTGTATGTATGTATGTACTTTTAGTATACAGTGTTCGACCCAAGCTAAATTCTGCTATTTGGTTTCTGGTGTAACTACAGATTTTTTTTCCTCTTAAAGCAGGGAGTAACACAATGCTTAGGAATATAGGAAAGTAGAGGTGTGTGAAAGAGGGAATGTACAGCACTGGGCAATACTGTACAAGTCATTCAAGATCTTCAAGACAGATGATCAACAAGCACAAGCTCTCTAGGGTCATCCGTTAGAAATACTGGATACTAAGTTCAACAAAATTTTTCAAGGCTACAATTTGGCCAAGCAATTAAGTCTCAGTGAGATGGTGAAAAAAATGGATGATTAGTCCACCACAGCAAAATCAGTTCTAAGAAAATGATAAGACCACCACAAAATGAAATAAGAGACGATCATTTAAAGTCAAAGTTTTGTGACTCGGGCACCACAGAGGTGCAGTGGTGAGCACTGTCACCTCACAGCAAAAAGGTTCCTGGTTTAGACCTTCTCTTCAGCTGGGGCATTCCTGGGCGGAGTTTTTTGTTTGATTATTTTTATACCTTTATTCAACCAGGAAGTAAAAGTCTTTAGATTAAGAATCGCTAAGTACGGGCGGCTGTGGCTCAGGAGGTAGAGCGAGTCGTCTACTAATCGGAAGGTCAGTGGTTCGATCCCTGGCTCCCCTAGTCTGCATGCCGAAGTATCCTTGGGCAAGATACTGAACCCCACGTTGCCCCCGATGCATTCATCGGAGTGTGAGTGTGTGTGAATGTTAGTAAGCACTTAAGTGTAGATAAAAGTGCTGTATGAATGTGAATGTGGCCTGTAGTGTAAAGTGCTTTGAGTACACAGAAACTGAGTAGAAAAGCGCTATATAAGTACCAGTCCATTTACCATTTACCATAAGTTTTGAGTGTCCTAGGAATATAGGAGTTTGTTCTAAGGTCCTCTGGGTACTCTGAGTTCCTCCTCCTCTTTCTGACCTGTCCAGGATGTACCCTGCCTCTTGCCCCATGACAGGAAGGATAAATTCCAGCCCAGGTGTGACTGAGGGTGTGAGGGTGTAACCATGATATTTAAAAATGAAATATTGATGCCCATACAATAATACTGCAATTACTTGTTCTATTTGTACTAGATGCTTTTGTACAGTTATGGTCACAGACTCACTCAGCACCTCCATGTACTTGTATTTTGAGTCTAATTAACTTGCCAAAAAAGACAACACACAATAAACAAACATAGCATTTTTGTACTCAAAGTACTCAAAACCATTTCTCGCCACAGTAGGTGTCTCTATGACCACATGACACACACACACACACACACACACAGAAACAGACACAAAGCTCACAAGCTGAAAACAATACCAACTACACTCCCGCAGCTGGTAATGGCACTAGGACTCTGCAGTTACACTAGCAGCTCTGAGCAGCTGCACTATCTTTTGCACAACAGAAACTTTGAGCCAAATGCTAAGAACAGCATGCTATTATGCTAACAATGGCCTTGATTTAATTTTGGATGCGACCACGCTAAGATCTTTTTATTAGCACTAAACACAAAACAGAGCTGAGGCTGATGGGTTTTGAAATTTTGACCAGATTATGAAAAGAGGAAAGGTTAGTTTAAGCAGAGAACTGTATTTTTTTTAATGTATTTTGAATTGTTTTTAATGCTAGTATTTTTTGTAAATTCTGTGAAGCACCCTGAACCTTGGCTTAGAAAGTTGAAATTGAAATAAATCTAAAATCTAAAGTCTCACTTTTGAAATGTATTGTTTTGTAGACAAAATATAATGTTTATAGGGCTGAAACATTCGTTACACTTATATTTTAGATGTTTTGATGGGGTCTGTGTCTCTGTGTTAGCCCCTGCTATAGACTAGTGGACCTGTCCAGGGTGTACCCCACTTCTTGCTCTATGACAGCTGGAATGGGCTCCAGGTCCCCTGCAACCCTGAATTGAATAAGCGGAAGAAAATGGATGGATGGATGTTTTAATGGGATTTTAATTGTATTAAAATATCTTTCTGTAAGTATTACTGATGATGCATATTTGCCATTGTGATTTTATACATCAAACAAGCAGCAGGTGAGAATTTCTAGCAGCAGACAGAAGACAGAAGTAAGGCAGGATTTGTATGGATATGTTGCTTCCGCGCCTAACTGTGGGTGTTCGTCGTCATAGCAATAATAACCAAACTTCTATCGGCAGTTAGCGTTAGCCAAGCTAGCCACGTGTTCATATACAAAAGGTTGATTATTTACCACAATGATCAGCTTCTCCTACATTTTGATGCTGAACTGCACAGGCAGCCACATCACTCTCACAGGATATTTGCATAATGCGATTTCATTGGCTAATGGCTGTGCTGGAGCATTTGAATAAATGTGATTTGATTGGCTGACACCTTCGTTAGCACTTTTTAAAGTTGAATATCTCTCAACTTTACCAGGCAAAGCAAATCAACGCAACGGATCCATAACTATGTTCAGCAACACGTCACATTACCTCATCCAAAGTTAATGAGAAGCAAGGGCGCTGCAGCCTGAAATGCATTCTTGTGAATCCTGCCGAGCCATCACCCACCACAACCAGCTGTATTCCTGATATGTTGCGATATGTTTTTGCTTTGATTCAAACAGACTCTTAATGTTTGCTGTAGTTTGAAACTGGGTCCCACCAAGGAAGACTATCTTGTTGCAATCAGTATAAAATCCTTAACTGACCAGCTTGCCTATTTAGCAGATTAATTGGATGTGATGACAAGGGGCGGATCAGACTGTGAGACCACACTCTCATTGCCATTTTGAAACATGGCAAGATTTATGACCAAGATTTACAAAATAGACATAATTTTTTATTCAATATGAGTGACCCAAAATGAGTGACTGAGCCCATAAACTCAGTAAGAAAGTGTCTACAGAGGTCAAGGCAGAAAGATATTTTCCCATAGACTTCTATCGGACCAGAAGTCTTTTTGCAACCACAGCTATCGCCATCTGGTGGCCTGCAGGTACAATGCAGGCTAAAGGCACTTCCGCATTGGCTTCATTTTTCCGATGCAGAGGCTACATCCATGCTTTATACTGTCTATGATTCACACCTTTCTCACAAGTTCCCTCTAGGCAAATTGCAACCAATTTCAGTATGATGCCATTAACAGGAAGTGAAGATGCTCTGTGTAGACAGGCTCTGCTTTGTCAGAGAGTGTGACATTTCTGTCCCTAGAGTCTCTAAAGTTACTCTTTATGTCTCAAGAAATGTAAATTACAGTAAGATTTTAAGAAACGTCTGGCATTTGGAAACAACATATTTAAATAAGTATCTTGGGATGACAGGCTTAGAAACTAAATAAGAGCTCCACATAATTAAGTAATAATCATGAGAAATTGTTTTACATCTAAAGATAATGAGACAATTAAGGTGAGAGCTCAAGCATGACTCCCAGTCACCCAGGTTACAACCAAGTTTTGTTATTGTTGTCAGATTCACTTTATTGACAGCTGGCTAAAACATCTTTCCTCCAAAAGGCCTGAACTGGGGTTGTCCCCCGGTGTAATCACAAAGCTATCCAAGAAGTTTTTATATTGGACAGAAACACAGTAACACCAGTAAGTTCCAGACCTTAATTTATCAAACTCAAAGAGGTCTGGAAGAAATCTAATTAAAAATCTGAAGATACAGCAGATAGTGGACTCGGGCAAGAACCAGCTGAGATGGATGCCTACAGCAGGCTGAGACTGGCTCGCTGAGAGGAGACTATGTGACTGAACAAGAAAGGAAAGAGACTGGAAACATGAAGAATACCTCAGGGACATATCATCATAGATTTATGCTGTCCATGATAGGGTTTGACTCTATAATTTATGCTAATCATAGGATGCTAAATGTCTAAATGCACATCACCAGCATTCAGATCACTTTCCAGCAAAATATGATATATTGAAACTATCTGGATTTAGATACAAATGTGTCTTTTTTTCAAGGTTGGCACATTTGGCTGCATAACTAACTGCTGAAGTTCTTGGCAGCAATTCAGAATAAACAAAGGGAAACCTGTTGTTGATGTTTTTAACCTTGTGCAACTTTAATATCACTCTTTGTCCTCTCTCCAGCATTTTTTTTTTTTGCAACTCTGTGATAATGAATACCCAATATTTACATTTTTATAGCAATTACCCACATAGATTTTACTAATGTGACCTTATTAGCGACCTCTGGCACTTTCCAAAGTGCTTTGTTTTTCAAAAAACAACACACAGCCAATCCCAGTGAGACAAAGGGACACGTCTCACCTTGTTCGTATTTCTCTCCCAGTCCATGAATAAATAACACAAAGTGTTGTTTATTAAAAAAGACCAGATGAAGAGCCTGAAAGGTTTAAGGTAAAAGAAAATCCTCTGCATCTGCATGGTGTTGTAAATAAAGAGCAGGTCAGGTTAAGATTGATTGCTCAGGAAGCATAATCTAGGGATGAAGAAATGAAAGTGGGAGCTTACAGAGTTAGCCTCTATCATCTTAAGACTTGACCCGCTACTGTAGTCTAAGTCTTAGTTCTTTGTTTACTCTGTAGAGCTCATTGTACCATGGGATGATGCTGTACAAAGTGTATAAATGAGACAAAGCTTTACATACACTGAACCAGCAGCCAAGAGCGAGGCTGGCTGTCCTTTGCATTCAGGGTCTGCTCTGTGGGAAAAGAGCTGCTTGCTGTGAATTCCCATTCATTACTGGATTACTTTGGGAGGTCACTGTGCATGCATGCTGCTATCACCTAACTGCCTCTGTCAGGAGCTGCTTTGAGCAACCTGATTATTAAATGTAGCATAACAGAGGAGGTGAACTGAAAACCTTTGAAAACACAGGCACCTTACAGGCAAAGTAAAATGACACCAGAATTCGCTCTTCAGAGAAAATGAAATTAAGTTATGCTAACTGATCCACCTTGCCCATAGACAGTATAAAAGATGGGCATAGCCATGGCTATGTCAGCCATTGGTTTGTGAAGTCCCGTTTTGAAGCTTCAAGATGAGCGTGTTCACTGTCGGCATCTTGGGGTTTTGAAACCAAATGTGACAAGCAAGGGGTGGATCTGACTGCGAAGCTGCATGCTCATTGGCTAACAATAATTAAAAATGAGCCAATGAGCATACCCCAAATAGTTCTCTTTTCTGACACTCAGAATGACCACAAATGTACAAAATGGACTTAATGTTTTATTCAGTATGACCTGAAATGAGTGACTGAGCCCATAAACTCATCGGGAAAGTGTTTACAGAGGTCAGGACTGAGGGTCATTTTCCCATAGTTCTATAGAACCAGAAGTCTTTTTTGCAACCACAGCTATCGCCCCCTGGTGACCATTAGAAAGAATGCAGGTTTAAGGCACTTTCGTGCTGGCTTCAGTTTTCAGACCTGGAAGCTACACCCATCTTTTATACTGTCTGTGACCTTGACATATCAGTTGATGGTTAGAATGTGTTAGCAAACAGTTATTTACACTTCCAGCTGATGGCATTAGTATTTTTTCAGAAGCTTTGTGTGCCTAATGTGTGTGTTTGTAGCTCTGTTTTGATCTCCACCATCTTCTAAAGGTAAATACAATGTCTGGCTCTGCTAAATGCACTACATATGTTCACCAGCTATAGCTGTCAAGCAAGCAGCAATCTGTGGGGCTAAAAAGTTAAGGCAATGCTGTAGTGCCCAAAAACTGTACTTCTCAGGATGGCCGCTTGGGGCTGGCTCATGACTTTTTTTCTTTTCTTTTTGCTCTATTGCTAGTTTCCCTCTTGTGACAGATGCACATGACGTGAAATTTTTTATAACCTCTTTGAGTAACTGTGGGATGAGCAGCTGTAGTAGGTAATTATAATCACTGCAATGGGCATTGCTTTTGGAGCATTTTCACTGCATTTGTCTGACAAATAATATGATTTGCATTGCAGTTGTACTAGCAGCCCATCCAACAAGAGTCTGCCTCCCTTTTTGGTTGAGCAGGTATAAATACACTGAGCTATTTCATTGAAAACAGCTGTGTTTACCTATAACTCTGTTGACAACAGAGGGATCAAAACAATAAGGGAGTGAGCCAGAAAACCAAAATAATGAGCTAAGTAGAGCTGAGGGTAAATGCAGAGTCAGAGGTTTGATTTCTTTGAGTTAAACATGTAATCTTATCATGTTAAGGGCAAGCAAGTAAAGCAGTGCTTGCCCAGTTAAATCTAAAAACAGACAAAGAGAAAGTGATCTCTTTCCTTAGAACTCAAACAGTGTTGTCCCATTGAGCTTCTCCTGTTGCCTGTCTGCATCCATCCTGTAAATTACTGTGATTTTATGGCTGCAGTTGGCTATTGTCTCTGGAAGCTAGCATGAATCTGAGCTATTGGAATCTATAGTTTCTTTCATTTTCATGGGCGTGTCCATGTTCCATTGGCAAAGGCTTGTGTCTGGCAAGCTGAGAGCCAAACAACATCTTCTGGTTGCTTTCATATATGCATTGTGGATAAACCTGTGTTCTCTGATTGGAGACTGACAGGTGACCAGCATGCTAGACAATCCTCTGCTTTCACTGCTCTGAGATCGGTTACGATCTGCACGTTACTATACACATATGCAGATATGTGTGGAAATAGAGTTAGCAGTAGCAAAGTAACTGAGCAAATTACTCTGTACTTGTTCATCTTAACACATAAGTTTTCTCTTGGTAATCACCTTGGCCAACATGTGTGAGGCAGAGGAATTTTAGAGTTATGTGAAGGAAACTTTAAAACAACTCAGCAATGAAATACTTCACAGAGAAGATTCAGAGGAGAGAGAGGACATTAACTCCTACAATGTCAGGTTTGATAAAACAAGTTTAACAGGTGCAGGCTTCACCAGGCATTTAGCATGTATGAGAAATCACTTGGCTCTCAGAAAGTTTAACCAGCTGTGTTGCTAATACACCACCTTCATTTTTCATTTATATTTTTATTCCCCCTGTGGATATTGCCAGTTAACCATGTCACATACACTATATGGCCAAAAGTATCAGGCCACATCTCTTAATCTTTGAATTAATTAGTTCTAAAGAGCCCAGTGAATTTAAGCGAGGTATTGTAATAGCTATATATTTTTTTGTTACTTCATTTATATATTTTGCCACACTTTTTAAATGAAGGTGTTGGCCTGGTTTTCTGGGCTCATTAAAAGCTGTTTTTCAGAGATATTTGCTCTTCACGGGCAGCCACATTACAAATATATGATTTTATATCACAGGGTGAATTACTCTAGATTACCAACTACCCAACAGAATAGAACAGAAAGAGTATAAAATATTCTGGGAGGGGCGGGGGTCATTATCTCTGCTTCTCTTTGTGTAAAAGTCACCACATGTCACTGAATCTTACTATAAAAAAGACTGAATACAACAGCTTTAAATGTATTGTTCCTTAAAAGCTGGATGAAGCACAAAACAGTGAATTCCATCACAGACATGAGAATAAATGGATACTGCGGGTGGGGGGCTTTAATGGTAAATCTTTCACATGTCTGCACTTTGCCTACACAGCGCTGTTTCTGGACTGCTGAGCAGGAAAGTTGGATGGTTAACCACCCCTGTTGAGTCATGAACTGCTGAACATGTCATTTCAATTCCATTGAGCTGTAATTCTGAGTATAAGCACAGCTTCAGTGTGTAAGAGTGGTTAAACTCAAATCAGTGTAGATTTGTGTTGATATGAGCTAAATGCTGGTACTGAGAAAATTGGACCAAAATTTACTGCTCAGCCTCTCGAAGCTGTTGTGGGCCAAATTTAGTGCAGCATATGCGATGAGGCGTGCTTACCCAGTCTGTCCCAACACTCAAGCCAGGATTTTTCCTCAGCACCCGCCTACAATCAATACTTATCCAGAACTCAGCAATGTTGCACATAAAAGTACTGCAGAGTTTTCCTGTTGCTCCAAAGGTTTGTCCATAATTTGCCTGGACATTACCACGACACAGCAACTGTAAAGTAAGTCAGCTGAGGGGAATTCAAAGGCAAAAGGTGATGGCTAGTTGCACACAGTGCCAGTTTGTCCTCAGCACCGCTGAGGTATTGAGTGATAGCTGCTGGAGCGGAAGGCTCTGATGGATGAGTGGTGATTGAGGAGATCTGAAAGATAGAGGTGTGATGGCATAGTGGCAGCTTGCCACCTGTAAAAAAGCAACCAGCGGTTAGGATAAATCCATCTCTATATCTGTCACCCATTCATAAACAAACACTATTTTAGTAGTTCACTCTGCATAAAGGGGTGTGGTTTTGTTGTACCAGCATCTTAGCGTAATGAAGAATTGCGGCTGAGGTGAGCTGGAAGATGCACAGATGCAGGAAATATGAAGTAGATTAACACCAATTTTTACTTAATCTTTAGGTAATCATTTTTAGACAAATAGGATTTTTTTTGGAAGAAACAAATATATCAACCATATATGACAGGCATAGTAAATTTGTTTTGTTATCTCTGCTAAAAAATTACAGTTTTGTGTCTGCAGCTCTTATTTAATTCATCCACGTTTATGTGGTATAAAAGAAGCTCAACAGATCACTGACAAGAAGATGGAAAGAACCAAAAAATGCCCAAAGTTGATGAACTCTGACAAGCATTTTTATTATATAAATGATCCCTTGTGCAAATACACTGAATTAGTCCTTCCAAAATGAAGACTGTGACATGTGATTTTAAGAACTGGGAAAAAGCTAATGATACATTGTGTTATATAAGGGCAGGATTATGTTATGCTAAAAAGGAAAAATGAAGGGTTCGTTGTTTATTAACTTTCCAGCAGTGTATTTCACAAACTAGATGGCAAAGTGAAGACACCACTTAACACCACACTACTGTCTGCTCAGCCAGCATGCTACTCTGCGACATGTGCTGCAGACAGTGAACATTGGAGTCTGAGCACGCTCTACTGGACAAACTCAATGATGATACTATGTCCCAAGAATATTTTTCTGCCTTATGGTCTGTATAAAAATGTTCTCAATATAAGTCAGTACCAATATATCTGTGTTTGACCAACACTGGCTGATAACATATGTATGTATAAACACCCCACACATACATCTATGCTGCTCTTATGATTTGAAAAGGCAAAAAAACCCCACAAATTTAAAACCTGTGGATCATATGTATTTTTCTAAAACTTTAGAAATGGAGAAAGTACTCTTATAAAAAACAACAACTCCATAAGTGGCTTGCAGAAACACTTATATTTCATTATAAGCAAAAGTAACTATGGCAATTCAAGGAGGAAGTGAAGTGATCTAGGTATAAATTCCCAGGTATAGATCCACAAAGTACCCAGGGAGATGGTCAGGGTAGATGGCTGGGTCAGCTGACACTGGATTTCATCATGGAAGATGAAAGATAACATTTTGTTTTCTGCTTCAAATAAAAACTATTTTTTTTAACCATTACTGTTATACAACTTTATTGTGTTTAACTTTGCAACCATGATCATTTATTTATACCAAAACCCTTATCTTTTTTAAAAAAAATCCAAATCTAACCAAATAGATATTACGCTCCTGGGTCATCATCAGAGGTTTGGGGAAAGTGAATTTTATGTGCAATCAGGTTGGAAAGCTTGTTGCACTTACACTAACAAAATTGTCTGGTGGAATATGCTGGCCAATTTTGCACAAAGAAAGGTTGATCAAAAATGGTGAGGCATTATTGTTCCTTTAACAATATTCGGGTCTACAGCAAGCTTTTCATCCTGCCTTCCAGTGTGGATGTTTAGAACAGGTATAAACACATTTGCTTGTAATGAGGATGGACATCACAATAGACTAATGTTTTGTTTCATACCCCAGAGTTTATGTCGGAGGTGAAACACCAGCCAATGGGGTTTCATGCAAATTGCCAACTCAAAAACAACACTATAATGGCCCTATAAAGCATTATTCATTGATTTATTATCCTTAAATCAAGCAGACAGTTACCACTTATATCTCCCAAAATAAAGTAGTGCCCATGAATACTATTAGAGTAATGGAAAAAATACTTCCAGAGTTAGCGTTCAGCATTTAATATCACATCTATTGATCATCTCTGATAATGACAGAGGCACAGTGCCAAAGCAGGGAGAAGATTGAGAGTGGGTGCTAGTGGATGAGCTTTAGGGATCTAATTTAGCTGTGGGTGTGATTCTAGCATGATTAGTATTTATATGACACATCATCCACATTAGGCAGAGCTTCCCTGTTCCACATGCCACTCTTGATCTTCCTCTCTCCTCCCTGTTTCAAAGACATGGCACAACGGTGATGGGCACCATCTGGCACTCACTGCTGGCACAAGTTCGGTATGTGATTATTGCCAAACAGCATGAACAAGGGTTCTCGCTCTCCCGCTTTTCTTGGTGTGTCTCGCACTCCTCTGTTTCACACCCAGCTTTATATCTGTCATTTCCACACATAAACAAACTCATGAGTGGATGGATACACATTTCTAAGGACATATAATAATTTTACGGTTTCACATCTCCTCTGAAAGGTCTGAGACAAAAGTGTTTTAGAGGTATGCACTGTGAACACGTCACATATCACTGTGCCTGTTTTTACCTAGCTGTAGTGCTGTCAGCAGTCCAAGAGAAAAAGCAAGTATATGGAATCAATAATGCTCTTCATATCTATTTTCTTGTTTTCTCACTGTGAAAATCTCGTACTCCAGCTGGCTGAACATTTCGTCTGTGTAGTTTCATATGAATGAGATTGATGCCTACAGTGTATTTTCTCCCTCTCCCCTGTGAGATGCCTGTTGATCCATGGCTCAGCCCTGAAGTAAAGATGGATTACTGCAGAAGAACTGCCTGCCTTGCCCTTTACACATTTCACACACACCACTTCTCCATTATCAGCCTCATCCACGGGGGGAAGAGGTGCGCATGTGCACACACACGCCCCTACATCAACACAGGTCTGAAAGCTCTGATAGGGTTGTTAGCAAAAGGTCATTGTCAAGACTCTGACAAACCTTTCTTTAGAGACAAAAATCTCTCATATCCAGTTACACTCATAATACACCAGGTATTAGTGTTTTCTTTCTATCAGTTTCTATTTACATCTGTCTCTCCCTGTTTCTCTCTTTATTTTTTGCTTAAGTTGCACTGTAAGGAATATATCCGTTCATGTTCAGATCAATTTCCTGTCAGGTATCGACAACCTAGCAATTTAAAATATCCGGAAAAGCAAATCCAGGCTCAGTAGGAGCTTGAAGTTTATCTCCGAATCTTGGCTGACTCAAGGGGCTTAGCCTCAGGATTCAGCTGAAATCATCTTGACTGGTAACTGATTTGTTTTTTGATTATGTGGGGCCTAAGAGTTGCTCTACCTATTTTCATTCTTGCCAGAAAATGTCTAGCAGGCCTAAGCAGTGGTGTGCGGTGAGTTTTACAGAATGGCAAGCAGAGACAGTGAACCCCCTCCTCTACATCATACATGTTGGCCAAGGTGGTTAGTAAGAGAAAACTTTTCACATTTGTCATTTTACTTTACTTGCTAATGTTTCCACACAATGCACAAATGATAACTGATCTCAAAACAGTGAAAGCAGAGCCAGTGGCAGGTTGTCTAGCATGCTAGTCTCCCATCAGTTTCCCGTCAAAGACCAGAGGCTTAACCACAAAGTGCATGCGCAAACAACCAGCCCAACTCCAGCCTTTGTTAACTGGACACGGACATGCCCATGAAATCGGCATATGCTACAGGATCAAGTGGAACTAGAGGCAGGCAGAGTTAAGCCTGCTTCCAGAGACAATAGCCAACTGTGGCCACAAGATGGCAATAATTTAAAGGATGGTGTAAAAAAGGCAATGAGAGAAGCTTATAGGACAGAATAGTGTTTGAGATGCAAGGAGAGAAATCACTTTCACTTTGGTTGTAATTGATGTCTATTTTTCGATTTCACCTGGCAAGCAGTACTGCCTTGCTTGCCCTGACAGAATGCCACTTGGCCTAAGTTATTATTTATGGCTTACATTCATAGTATTTCCATTATTTAATTGCCTCAATATGCAGGACTTTTCACTGGTAAAAATATGAATGGGTAATATTCATATTCTATTACCTTGTTTTTTGGTCTCGCCCAACTCCTAAAGGCATCTGGCTCACAAGCTGATCACCACTTCTCTATATTTACCAGCTAAAGGGTCATTTACACAAAAAGAGTCTAATGGTGTGCACTGAATGTCGATGAAATTCAGCTTCTTGCAGTAATGAAAGGTGAAATAACAGCTGGTGATGCAAAATGGGTAGGTACTAACAGCAACTTTGTTTAGAGTGATGGAAGCGACAACCAATAGGAGCAAATGATGCCGTTGACTCACATATGATGGGATATAAAATATATTAGAGGGTTACCTACGCAAGTAGAGTCTGGAATGTCAACTAGTGACCAAGGGTAACAAGCAAATTGCCACATAAGTGGATGGTTTTTATTGGCTTATAGAGCTTCTTCTTCTAAAAAATAAAAAAAAAATATGTGTGTTGCAGTTGAAGACAGTGCTAATAGAATTGTGACCTTACACTAAAAAAAAGAAAAAACCCAACAACAACACAAAACAAAACAAAAAAAGCCCAAGCTAAAACCTGCTATAAGGCTCTCCAGTTTTTACATTTAGGACACTAGTGTAGTGCCTGCTGTCACAGGCAGGTTAGCATCAGCAAAGGAAGTTCAGTCTCAGTGAAGTGTTATTCTCTGAGGATTTTTTACATTATCTGTGAGGTCATAAATCACAGTACTAGTACTACAGTACTGTCTAAACTGTGACTGCTGCCTCACAGATGATGTCATAGGACAGGAGGAGACCCTCAAAATGAGACAACGCTTCACTTAAATGATTGCAGACTCAGTGCTGCAATGTAGAAGTAGATCAGATTAATGGCCAAACAGTTTGGACTATTCAGCTCTGAGATTGGGCTGCCTGATTGTTTTTTAAAAGTTGTTTTTAAAATTCATAAGATGTCTTCTCTATCTCTTTTACACAAACACATTCACAGGTCCTTCTGTGACTAAATTATACTGTTCTATGCTTCATCTGCCTGCCCACTTTGCTTCATTGCTTCTTCAAATACAGATGCACTCTTCTTCTCTTCCTCTTTCTTAAACTCTGTATTTTTTTTCTCTGAGAATTCCTTTTATATTCTATTCAGTCAAGTCTTTTCACTCCCTGTTATGATAATGGCAAAGAATTGTCAATGTTTAATGAAAGGCTGGAGGCTAGATACAGATTCAGAAATATCCTTGTGTACGTGAACATAACAAGTTCATCTATAATTTGCTAGCATATCACTTTGCCGTGTTGCAGGGGAGCTCTGCTAAATATGTGCACATGGAGGTGCAGTAAGCCTCCATGTGCACATTTCGGACAAGTTTCTGTTCATTTGCATACTGTACGTATAATGCAGATGTTGGTTTCCCTGAGTAAACTGTGCATAGAAATATGTTGGGGTTATGGTTTATTTATCTATGGAAGCTGTAAGTAGCAGTCGTTCCTACTCTGACGTTCCTTTCACCCTTCTTTCCTGCTGCTTCTATACCCAATCCAGAGCTGCCAGTTTGCACCACTTCTCCTCATCCCCATTTAGGTGTGAAATATATTTATATTCAAAGCAGAGAGAAAAAAAATGGAGAAGTGAGGCGAGAGCAGAGGAAGTGACACAAGCAATCTACAGGAAAAGGCGCCTCTTTCTGATGTCTGTAAAATAGCATATTCCTCTGGATAAAAGCAGGACAATGAGAAGCTGTCAGTAGCTATGGGCCAGTGTTAGGACCAAGTGGAGAATATTTGAATTGGACTGATACGCCCTTCTGGGCCAGATGAGAAGGTGATTCAAAGGTGGTGAAAGAACGTGAGACCGAGCTGTGAAGTAGCACTCTGAAGATAGGAAAGGAGACAGAAGCATATTATAGAGGGCAAGAGTAGTATAAATGAGGGCTCCATGCACCACAGCCCACAACTCTTAACAGTCACTTGAGTGACTGCAAAGACACTATGAATTTTCTTACTAGATTCTTCACTTTAGTGTACTCTATTCCCTGTCTCCTTATTCCATTGTTCAGCCCTTCACAGCTTGACAGAATCACAAAAAGCCACATGCTGTTTAGATTTTTGTTTAACCCAATCAATTTATTCTCTCAATCAATTAATTCTCTCTGAAACTCAGCTGGCTTTATGCTGCATGTTTAATCATGCAAGGCATGCAGAACTGCTCCATCATAGAAATCCACTGGACAAACGTCTCTGGCAATCATCCTTCACCCACATCGTGCCAACAAAGAGATGTCTCCAGGTCTCCCTCAACACTATTATTATTTTTTAAAATCTTTTAAAGCTGCTGTGATGAATTCTTAACACGAATGAATATTTCACTGCATACTAGAGTTAGGCATTTGTAAAAAAAAAAAAAAAAAAAAAAAGAAAGGGGAGGAAAAAAAAAAAAAAACGAGAAAC